>ML326229.1:0-81108 GCA_005239505.1 Nicotiana paniculata | reverse complement strand
CTGGCTAACGCCAGGGTAGGGCTGGCTTTTCAGCCCTAACGCCTGGCTAACGCCAGGGTAGGGTAGGCTGTTTGGCTCTGTCGCCCGGCTGTCACCCGGGTGCCTCCTTTCGCGTATTTTTTGACGTATTTGCATCATTTTAGCCCCGTTTCCATCTTCGCTTCACCTACACATAAAATAACTCCATTAAGCACATAATAAGTGTAATTTTATCATTAAAGTGCATCAAATGTAAGGTATATCCCATGTTAAAGTATGCAATTTAGTCTCGCATCAGTTACCACCAGTCACTGATGATTGGGAAATTAAGGCTTTCATCCAAGGATTAAATGAACGGAGTTCAATAGCATCACGCCAGTTGAAACAGAATTTGATCGAGTACCCAACTGTGACTTGGGCAGATGTTCACAACCGATATCAATCGAAGATCAGGGTCGAGGACGACCAATTGGGATCCCCCTCAGGTTCAGTACATACAAACCGGTTGGCAGGTAAAAATCAGAGAGATGATGATAGATAATCAAGGCCTAATAAAGATCGGTACCAGCCATATGTTGCAGATCAGGGGAATAACGATCCGGGATGCAATTCCGCCCAGAATGATCGAAGAAGTGATCGAGGAAAAAATTCTCGAGGACTTATGAGTAAAACCGGCTTCAAAAAATATGCAGATCCCACAGAAGCACCTCGACTATCGGAGTACAATTTCAGTGTTTATGCATCAGGGATTGTATCAGCTATCGGAAGAATCAAAGATACTAGGTGACCCAGACTGAAACAAACCGATCCTTATCAAAGGAACCCAAATTTAATATGTAAGTATCATGGCACACATGGCCATAGGACCGAAGAAAGTAGGCAGATGAGGGAGGAGGTAGCTCGATTATTCAACGGAGGCCATCTTCGAGAGTTCCTTAGTGATCGAGCTAAAAATCACCTCAGAGAAAGAGATGCCAACAGAAAGAACGAGCAAGAAGAACCTCAGCATGTTACTCACATGATCGTCGGTGGGATCGACGTCCCACAAGGGCCTATATTCAAACTCACTAAGGTGTCAATCACCAGAGAGAAATGGACTCGAGACTATGTGTCCGAAGGCACTTTATCATTCAATGACGAAGAAATGGAAGGCATTTCTCAGCCGTACAACGACGCCCTGGTAATTTCCATTTTATTAAATAAATTTCAAGTTAAGCGTATTTTAGTGGATCCAGGTAGCTCAGTGAACATCATTAGATCAAGGGTCGTAAAGAAACTCGGCCTGCAGAAACAAATTGTACCTGCATCTCGAGTCCTAGACGGCTTCAACATGGCTAGTGAAACAATGAAGGGGGAGAAAATCCTACCAGTAAATGTGGCTGGAACTATCAAAGATATGAAATTCCATGTCATCGAAGGCGACATGAGATATAATGAACTGCTCGGAAGGCCTTGGATCCACAACATGAGGGCAGTGACATCGACCCTTCACCAAATGATGAAGTTCCAGATGGCGGATGGTGTGAGAATTGTTTACGTGGAACAACACGCCACAAAGGAAATATTTGCAGTCGACGAGGTGACGCTAATATCAACACCTCCGACTTCAGAAAAATTGAGCGCCAAAGATAAGTAGACGGCCAAATAGCAATCACCGTTCCAAGCCCCGACCAAATCAGAGAAACAAGTAATGGAAGAAGAAGAAGAGGATTTTCTAACTCCTCGAACTTTTGTTGTACCCGAAGAGTCAAATGCAACCAAGTCAACGGTCGAGGAGCTGGAACAGGTGATACTAATGGAGTATCTGCCCGAACGAAAGGTATACCTGGGAACGAGGTTGACCCCCGAACTCAGGAAAAAACTCATTCAATTTCTTATTGATAACATGGACTGCTTTGCATGGTCCCATTTAGACATGACGGGAATCCCACCAGACATAAAAACTCATCGGCTGAGCCTCGATCCCAAGTTCAGACCAATAAAGCAAAAGAGAAGACTCCGGTCCGAGGTAAAGTATGCCTTCATAAAGGACGAGGTAACCAAACTTCTAAAAATAGGATCCATTCGGGGAGTAAAATATCCCGAATGGTTAGATAATGTAGTCGTAGTACCCAAAAAGGGGAACAAGCTTAGAATGTGTGTAGACTATAAGGACTTGAACAAAGCATGTCCGAAAGACTCTTTTCCATTTCCTAACATCGATCGCATGATCGATGCCACGACTGGCCACGAGATCCTTACCTTTCTCGACGCCTATTTTGGGTACAATCAAATCCAGATGGACCCAGAAGACCAAGAAAAGAATTATTTTATCACTAAGTATAGAACTTATTGTTACAATGTAATGCCCTTCGGGCTAAAAAATGCAGAAGCTACATACCAATGCCTAGTTAATTAAATGTTCGAAGAACATATAGGTAAACCAATGGATGTTTACATTGACGATATGTTAGTTAAGTCCCTGCGTGCAGAGGACCATTTGACTCATTTGCAGGAAACATTCGAAATCCTGAGAAAGTACAACATGAAGCTCAACCCCAAAAAATGTGCTTCGGGGTCAGTTCGGGCAATTTCCCCGACTTCATGGTGTCAAATCGGGGAATCAAAATCAATCCCTACAAGATTAAGGCCATCAAGGATATCACTATTGTAGACAGTGTAAAATCCGTACAAAGGCTAATCGGACAGATATCTACCTTGGGGTCGATTCATTTCGAGGTCATAAGATTGGAGTCCCAAGTTCTTCTCTTTGCTAAAAAACAAAAATGATTTCGCATGGACCCCGGAATGTCAACAGGCGTTGGAGGAATTTAAGCAATATTTATGAGCCCACCTTTGCTCTATACCCTGAAGGCTGATGAAAGGCTTTACTTATACTTGGTGGTGTCCGAGATCGTGGTAAGTGGTGTCCTAGTTCGGGAAAAGCAAGGTACGCAGTTTCCTATCTATTACGTAAGCCGAACCTTAGGAGATGTTGAAACTAGGTATCCACACTTAGAGAAATTGGCACTTGCATTAATAAGCGCATCTAGAAAATTAAAGCCATATTTCCAGTGTCACCCCATATGTGTGCTAACCACTTATCCACTCTGAAACGTTTTGCACAAGCCCGAATTATTGGGCCGATAGGCCAAATAGGCTACCGAACTTGGCGGGTACGATATTGAGTATCAACCCCGAACGGCCATCAAGTCTCAAATCTTAGCAGACTTCGTGGCCAATTTTACGCCAACCCTTGTACCTGAGGTGGAAAAGGAACTTCTACTAAAATCGGGTACATCATCGGGCGTATGGACCCTCTTCACGGATGATGCCTCAAATGTGAAAGCTTCTAGGCTCAACATTTTTCTGAAACCGCCCACAGGCAATATTATTAGGCAATCCATTAAAACTGCCACATTGATTAACAACGAGGCCGAGTATGAGGCCATGATTGCAGGTCTCGGTCTAGCTAAAAGCTTGGGAGCGGAAGTCGTCGAAGCTAAATGCGACTCTCTACTGGTAGTGAACCAGGTAAACGGAACCTTCGAAGTTTGAGAGGACAGGATGCAAAGGTACTTAGACAAATTACAGGTAACCTTGCACCGTTTTAAAGAGTGGACACTACAACATATACCTCGAGAACAAAACACCGAGGCCGATGCACTCGCTAATTTGGGGTCATCGATCGAAGAAGGTGAGGTCAGCACGGGGATTGTCGTCCAACTCTCGAGGTCTGTGATCGAGGAAGGACATGCTAAAATAAATTCTACGAGCTTAACCTGGGACTGGAGAAACAAATACGTTGAGTACTTGAAGAACGGAAAGCTTCCATCAGATCCCAAAGAATCGAGGGCCTTACAGACTAAAGCCGCCCGTTTCACATTAGACGAAGACGGAACATTATACAGAAGGACGTTTGATGGTCCATTGATAGTATGCTTGGGACCGGGAGATACTGACTATGTTCTGCGAGAAATCCACGAAGGCACTTGTGGAAACCATTCTGGCGCCGAGTCACTAGTTCGAAAGGTCTTCAAAGCAGGATATTATGGGATAACATGGAAAAGGACTCTAAGGTGTTCTTCCGAAGATGTGATAAATTTCAAAGGTTTGCACCAATGATCCACCAGCCCGACAAACAACTTAACTCGGTCCTATCCCCGTGGCCGTTCATGAAATGAAGAATGAAAATCGTCGGTCCTCTTCCATTGGCCCAGGTAAAGCTAAGTTCATTTTATTTGTGACTGAATATTTCTCTAAATGGGTTGAAGCACAAGCCTTCGAAAAAGTTAGGAAAAAAGAAGTGATAGATTTCATATGGGATCACATCGCATGTCGATTTGGGATATCCACTGAAATAGTATGTGACAATGGAAAACAATTCATCGGCAGCAAAATAATGAAATTCCTCGAGGATCATAAAATAAAGAGGATACTATCAACACCATATCACCTTAGTGGGAACGGGCAGGCCGAATCAACAAACAAGACTATCATCCAAAACTTGAATAAAAGGCTAAACGAAGCCAAAGGGAAGTGGGAATATAAAAAAAATTTCTCGAGGTCCTATGTGCATATCGGACAACGTCGAAGTCCAGTAAGGAGCAACTCCATTTTCCTTAGTATATGTCTCCGAAGCCTTGATACCAGTCGAAGTCGGAGAGCCCAGTGCCAGGTTTTGATATGCAATAGAGGAATCAAACCGCGAGGCTATGAATACCAGCCTCGAGTTGTTAGATGAAAAATGAGAAGCTGCACTCATTCGAATGGCTGCACAAAAGCAACGAATCGAAAGGTACTACCAAAGAAGAACCAACCTTCGGCACTTCAAAGTCAGGGACTTGGTCCTAAGAGAAGTCACCACCAATACTGGAGATCCTAATAAAAAGAAGCTCTGCCCGAATTGGGAAGGACCCTACCAAATCCTCGACATAGTGGGGAAATGATCTTACAAACTCGGAATGATGAGCGGTGAACCACTGCCAAACAACTGGAACATATCTCTACTTAAATGATACTATTGCTAAGGTATGGATTTCTCTTTTCTTTCATTTATATAGGTATTCGGAACTAACTCATTGCAGAAGTTCGACCTAAGACATCGAGACCTTAGGTCTTAAAGTACGTGTTGTACTCTTTTTCCCTTAGATCGATTTTTATCCCAAATGTGTTTTTCAGCAAGGTTTTTAACGAGGCAACAATTATGTGCTACCTAAGGATAATTCAACAGTATCTGAGGCTTATTTTAAATCAACCTCGAATACTGGGGGGGGGGGGGCATCACCCACGGATGTTATGTGTTCGAGAAATGTACCTCGTGTCAATGGGTCTTGATAGGAAAAATTTTGTAATGGGCCAAACGGTCGATTGAACCGTGTCCGTATAGATTATCGAGTCCCGACGACAAAACATGTATGCATGTATAAATTATTCAAAGAAGCATTCTCTTTTCTCGAACACCTCGTGTTTCGAAGTAAACTACACAAATCGTATACTTATGATTCTGGTCTACTGTGCAAAACTAACACTTGTGAAGAATGGCTCCAGAGCCAAGCACAAATATACTTCGAACACTCGGGGACTGCATACTCGAGTTACCTAAATTTGAAGTCACAAGACCTCAGAGAGGAACCCCTCGATATATAGGCCAATTCCATCATACTCGGGGACTAACATTTCAGACAAGTTCAAAATGTTCTCGGGAAATGAGTCCAAGAGACACACCCGAATGCTACGACCACATTAAAGGCTACGTCCATATTAAAGGCTACAAGGCTACAGCCAAAATAACGCTGCTCGAAGACGTCTGAATTTCACAATAAATGAAAGGCCTTCAAATACTTTGAAAAACCTATTAATAAGGCTACCCTCGGCAAAGCAAATAAAAAAGAGTTTCGATAAAATCAGCCCTCGAATAACTAAAAAGGCTTCGATAATATCAGCCTTCAAAAAACCTCAGGTGTATCAAATTATTTTAACACTAATAAGTTGAGACACAAAAAAGAAAAATGAGGTTCAGATGATAGGACCCTCACAAAAAAACCCAATGGGTATAAAAAACATGTGCTAAGGCATAAAGAAATTTTCACTAAGTCTTTTAGCATAAAAGGGGAAAATAATAGCCATTTATAGAGGCTGAATCGGCCCAATCTAAAGAGGCTAAGGGCCAATCTAAAGAGTCTAAGGGCCAATCTAAAGAGGTTAAGGTCCAAAACAATTTGAGTTCGAAACCTCGTTCTCACTCGATTCGGACCCAAGGGTTCCTCTATTCCGAGATCAAATAAAAGTCAGTTATAGCTCGAAGATTCAATAAAAACCCCAAAGAGGTGTATTACTGTAAGCTTAAAACATTCCCATCATTTGATAAAAACCTAAGTGTTTACTTTATTCAAAAGTTCATGACCCATGCGAACTTGGTTATAAAGATAACACATCTATAGGCTCGATCAAACCACCCCCGATATGAAGTCTCGAATAAATTTCTAAGATGGGGGACCTACCCTCGTATAAACAAAAAACTTGAGGGTTTACTTTGGTTGCGAACTGAAGTTAGTAAGATTATATCAATGAAAATGTTTCAACATTTTTGATGAATACAAAAAGCATATCTAGACTTGAAAATATACGAAGGCATTCAGAGAAAAATTTACTGTTATATATTGGATAGTTTGTACAAAAGGCCAATCAAGGACTTACACATAAGAGATACAAAAAGAAGAAAATCCTAACGGCCCAGTTCACCCCGGGAGCCACGTCTTTGGGGGCCACATCCTCGGGAGCCACATCTTTGGTGGCCTCATCCCCATCCTCTTCACTCTCGGATCCACTAGCAGAATCCTCTTCATCGGAAAGCAAAGATGTGGCCTCAACCTCCAAATCCTTGGCACTTTAAATGTCAGCCGAGAGGTCGAAGCCACGAGCATGCACTTCCTCGAGAGTCTCTCTCCGGGATTGTCGCCTAGAGTGGTCGACGGCACATGAAAACTTGACTTCAGCAGAAACTGAGATCTCCTGCGCCCGAATGTTGGCAGCCTCGACATCAACTCGGTAAGAGATCACAAGCGCCTCTGCCTCAGACTTAGCCTTTGAAAGTATGCCATCCAGCTCAGCCTCAAGCTCTTCAATCTTTCGGGCCCGGACCAACCTTTCCTCCCTCACGACTTGGAGCTGGCTCTCGACTGAAGTCAGTTGAGCCCGAAGCGCATCCTTCTCCGAGGCGAGACGCTCCATATGCTGTCTTCATCCTAGAGTTTCGGCCTCCTTCATTTTGGCCTCCTCTCGAAGCTGCTCCACCAGCTCGCCCTTCTGCTGAATCTGCAAAACCAAAAGGATTAATTGCCAAAATGAAGTCATTAACACATAATGAGCTCTCAAGAAATTAAGTTGCCCATTCAATAAGTTCGGGCTGAACTCGATGAGCTCTTGTGAGTTCAGCTCGAAGGCTCATGGTCTCCTCTTGGTTTTGAACATAGAGGAGTTTGAGGGCATCCCTCTCCTCTACGAGCTTCTTAATCTCGGCCTTGCATCGGGATAATTCAGCGCTGGATTTTGAAGACTCCTCTCGGTGGAACACCATGAACTATGCACAAATAAGAGAGTCAGGCTTGAAGAGATATGGACTAAATGCAAGTGTAAATACAAAGAAATAGAACTTACTTGTTTCAGAAATCGCTGAGCCTCGGTGAAATAGGCACGATGTGTATGGTTCGGGGCCATCGTCGATTCTGGTGAAGAAGTCTCGGAATATGTCATTCCCTTCATAGGCTTGTCCCACGTCGGGAGTACCCATGGCCCGAGCATCTTGAAACTTCCCCTCGGAGAATGAACGTCCAAGCGGCGAGTCACTAATGATAATTATCCCAAGTGAATCACTTGGGACATTGTCTTCTCCCTGAAGGGCCTCAGAGCTAGACTCTTCGGGCACATCCACCGGCTGATTATCATGGCGGGGGGCTTCATCACCACCCGATTGCTCGAGGACTTTGCTCAGAACCTCCTCCGAAATGTCCTCGGTCCGAGATGGAGCCGCCTTGAGCTCCACCGGCTCGACACTCCTGGAAGCCTCAGTACTTCCCCTCTTTCGGGTTACCAGCGGGCAACCATCATCTTCACCCTCTTCATCCTCCTCTCTGAGTCATTGAACTGCGTCGACACGAGGAGCAGAAGGCTCGACTTTTGATTTTCGAGCTTTATTTTTCTTTGGCTTGGGGGTATCGGAAGGAGAAGCTCTTCTCCTTTTCCTCCCTTTGTTTGGCTTCGAAGCCTCCTCTTCCCCAGGCGGAGGTGGCCTCATGGCAACATTTTCACCGATACCTACACATGAAGAAACCAAGTTAATAAGAATTACATTACGGGGAAAACCTCGATATACAAGCGAAAAAACTTACCATGGTTTTTAGCCTCCCATCGACCTATGGCCAAGTCACGCCAACAATGCTCTACATGAGAATAAGTGGAGACCAGCTGTCGAACCCAACCCTCGATATCCATAATTGCATCGAGGAACCAAGGGGAAGCTACACCATGAAAAGAGAACCTGAGTTAGAGAGGGAAAAAAGAAGTAAATCAGTAAAGTACCGGTGTCGAAGTGGCACTTACGTTTCATGTTATATTCCTCAAGGAATGGCATTTTCTCTACCAAAATGACATTCCCCCAAAACCGAGGGACTAGACCGGAGCCTAACCGGATGGGCCCGGTCAAGCGGACCTGGATGCCTTTCCTACCCAACGCGTTACCCCGTGTTCATAAAATACAATATTCTGTAGGAAGTAGCAAATTAAAGATTGAGCATGGGTTTACAACTTAAGTTCATTTCTTCATTAAGATTTTAGCAGTTGATAATCCCAAAACATACAAGTTATATACAACATTTCCAATGCGATCCACGATCATGAGTGAATACGATTGTCGCCCAAAATATACATACATATATACAACCCTCTTCGTGTCTACGGAGCCTCTAAAAGTACTAGGAGTTTACATAGGCTTGCCGGTAACAAGGCCCCGTCTATACCTTTTACAACATAAGCAAAAGAGAATGATATAGTCCACACACGGCCCCGAGAGGAAATGGGGCTTACCAGATCTGCTGAAAAGATGAAGAGGAGGCACCGCTAACCGCGGACCGAACTACCTGCTATAGACCCACCTACATCCATATAAAAGATGTAGCGCCCCGGACAAAAGGGACGTTAGTACCATTGAATAGTACTAGTATGTACAGAAAAACTTTACTCTATGTAAAATCAAGCAATACACATATAAGAGGCAGTTAAAGAAACCCAAACAAATATTGCACAGAGATACAGAGAATCAAAAATGAGGTTTTCACATTTTCTTATTTCAATTGTTCCCCTGTTGCGGCGCGCAAATCGATCCCACCTTACAATTCTGTTACGGCGTGCTACCCGATCCCACCTTACAATTCTGTTGCAGCGTGCAACCGATCCCAACTTACAATTACATTTGATAGCAACATCAACCAATCAATTCAATCACAAGGATTTTCATCCTCAAGAATATACATTCGTAACAACTAAATAACCATGTGAAATCAAGGCCATAGTAATCTATACCAAACGGTGAGTCATATACAGCATACCATCAACATATAGCTCAATTAGATAAATCCACATTTCCTCTCCATTACCTGTTACACAGCATTTAGCACTTAGATACGTTCAACAATTTGATTTGTTATCATTTCTTTCGTTTTGCAGCACATCGTCTCATACCAATGTATTCAAAATTTAACGAGCTTTACACATGATAGAATGAGCACAAAGAATCACATTTTCACAATCTCATATAGCATGGTGGCATGGAAATCAACTAGGACAATCAGAGAACAGAATTTTATGCCTCAACACATTAGAACAATTGATTCACATATGCATAAGCCAGAAACTAATACCGAATGCTCGGACACCAACAAGGCGACTCTACGAGGACTAAAGATAGCCATACATACCTCGAGTTGGAATTTCCCCTTTAATTTCTATCCCAAATCACCGGACCTTCTAACGCATTTAATCTAGTTTACAATGTGACACATTCAAACTTAGAGTTAGGAACCTTGAACTCATTTGGGCATTTTATCAAATACTATGTGGTCTTTTAGATTAGCTAACCCTTTTTTTTGTGAATATTTACCCAAAATCGTTTCCCTTTACTAGATTAGGGAGTTTCACTTACATGCATGCAAGGTATCGACTTTTATCTCCAAGAATCAATTTATGTGTTCTACCCTTTTTAGCCAAAACCTGAGAATTAAAAGGAAATGGGGTGGGGACTCACCTCTTAGAGTGAAGAAGATGACAATTACTCAATAACTTCCAGGCCCGAGTGATAGTGAAGAATCAATTTTTGGGTGAAGACGAAACCTTCTCTCTCAAGAACTCTCTCTCCCCTCTCTCTATTTTGTTCAGAAAATCGTTAAAACGGAAGGGGGTAAGTGTTTTAATGAACTGGGGTTCGGGTATAAAAATTAGAATTTTAAAAGTCCTGAAGCACCAATGCGGTCAGGAATATGATCACATTCCTGCTATGCAGTCCCCATTCCTGTCGCATAAATGGCCCTCGAATGGGCCAAAAAGAAACCGGACTGCCCAGGTATGCGACCACTATGCGATCCGCATACCTGTTAGTGCGATCGCATAGTGCCCCGCATAACCTCCTCCGCAAAAATGGAGGTGCAAGAATGCGACAGCTATGCGGTCTGCATTCTCAAAATGCAATCGCATCTTGGGTCGCATAGTTGTCCTCAAATTGGACAGCAGACTGTCCATGTATGCGACCACTATGCGGTCCGCATACCTGTTATGCGATCGCATTGTGCGTCGCATAACAGCGCAACTCGGGAAAATTTTATCTTTTAAGTCTCGGGGTACTTTTTACTCAAAAAGGGTCCGTTTTAAGAATTTCTACAGTTATAATAACACGGGGACCTATTTGGGGATTATTTTTAGCCATGAAATTTTATGGGTCTTTACACAGAATTAGATCAGAGGTCTTGATTCGGACGAATCGGCCCATCCATTCCTGATCCTTGTCTTTATCAATACTTGAGGACAACGTCTTCGTGGGTTGCAGCTTTATCAACCCACCTCGATAAAGACGAGGGTTGTATAAACTTATCAGATGGTCGAGGGTAAAGTCATTCCCTCGACCTTGCTCGAAAAGAACCTGATCAGGTTGACGATGCACCAGAATGAGGGGTATCTGGCCGAGGGTTACTGGATACTGGCAGCAGAAATCGAGTATGACCGGGTCTACGGGACCCAGTGTAACAAAGTAGGTATACACACTCAAGTACCGTTTCACGTAGGTGGTGATGTCCTCCTCAAGGGAAGGAACCACTACTTCCTTGTTTTCCCCCAGTCCTTCTTCACCCTCTCGTGATTCCCTTCCAATATCGAGTAGATTTATCGGGAAATAGGCTCACAACGGCCCGGAATTGAGGAGGGTCTCTCGACTTTGAAGTCGGAAGTTAGTTCAATTGGCCCCGGGATACACTCCTCGATACGAGGCTCCACCGGCGTTTTATCACCGGCCGGTCGGGAAGAGGAAGACGAAGCCTTTTATTTTTGCGGCACAGTTTTGGAGGTTTTGCCATTTGTATGAGTAGAGGAGGTTGAAAATAAGCATGAAATTAGTTTCTCCGGTGAGAATAATGGCAGCGTAACGGGCGGCAATGAAAGAAAGATGAGAAGGATTAGAGATTTGAAAGTTTTAAATCAAAGCAAAGTAAAGTTTGAATCAACAAAGGAGGTGATATTTATAGGCGTGTGGCGACGGTTCGGTGGCACTAGCGGCCGACCGACAACTGACATGTATTGATGATTTTGGGGAACCGAACCGACGGGGCGTATAAGTCACATCCACCGCTTACATCATGAGGACGATTTCATGATCAAGATGCAAGGGAATTGAGACTCAAGGCGTTTCTTATCATTTCATTCTAAGAAACGCGGGGACTATCTGTATACGGCTAAAATCGAAGATGTCCGATTTTATGGGCTCGAGTGTCTGTCTCGAGATTAAGCTTATATTGAAGAGAGATCGAGCTCGAAGACACGAAGATCAAAGGATCGAGATCAGGCAAGACCAACATCGAGCAACGGAATAACGAGATATCAGTGTTCGACGATAAATCTCGGCGAGAATCTCGGGATTGACAGAACCGCTAGCAGTTATTGACATCAATCATGGAATTTATTTCCGAAATTAGAGTTATACCTTATATAGGATTCCTCCACTATATAAAGAGGAACCTTGTTCATTTGTAAAGAGATAGACACTTACTGAGAAATAACAATACACTGCTCTTTTACTTGCTTACAATTTACCACTGTTCTTATTGTTCTTAACGCTTGATCTCGAGCTTGTTCCAAATCAAGGTTGATAACTTGCAACTACAGTGGTTTGATTTATATTAATCGTTTAATTCATTTATTTGCTTCGTCATTTATTAATTTGTATTGAATCTGATCACATATCCTTATAATCACATTACAAGTTTAATTGTTACTCGTATTCCGAGATAAATAATAGCATTCTATAATTTTGTCAAAGTTGAATCTCACATTTTAGACCCACCTACAACCTATTGCTTTCTTTCTGGAAGGCAAATCGATTAACACTGATGTCTCATTTTTCACCAACGCCTGTATTTTCTATGTTCTGCTGCCCTCCGATAGCCATCTTTCTCAGCTTTAGGGAAGATTACAGGTTCCTATGACATAAAAATAACTACAAGAAAATTTTGGTATTGTGTAGAAAATATATCACAATTCACATAATGTGCTATGGATAGGGCGTACGTGAGTGATGCATGAAGTAGATGATGGACTAGGTGGACTCAATTCCTGGATTGCATTAGTAACATAGTCATGCAGCATAATTGATTGTTGTTTTTGTCGAAGCCACATCCCAACTGTTCCTCCTCCATCTCACCACTCTGACCATCGTTCCATTCATCTTGATGGCTTCTTGCACCACTTTATTCTCCTATGCACGAACCACGCTCCCCTCACTTCAAACTCCTCATCTCCCTATAACTCTGCTGCACCGCCAATTGTCCCTTATCAGTGTTTGAATCGGGCAACGATGATATAAAAGGAAATTTCTATGTCTCTAAATCATGAAATCTTTACCCTTTTTCATATGAATACCCCACAAAAATACACTTACGACTTTTACTCAACTATCTAGCTATGAATCAACAATATCCGGGATAGTGAATGTCACATGAAAAGGGTTAGATTCTTATTCTTTAAGCTTCATTCATGTTTAAGATGTAGCTAATTGGTGAACATACTTATCAGTTATCACAAATTATTTCTAGAAAATGTTTATCAAGCTTTGCGTTACTTTTTGTTCATTGTAAGATACATTGTTGAGGGATACTAGAATTGAATGCTCTTCTTTTATAATTGGGGCTCAACACTGAAATGTCTTTATATGTGTTTACCCTTAAAAATGGATAACAATTGAATTTATATGTGATTTTAAGGATGTGTGGATTAATTCAATACAAGTGATTAATGTTGTTAGAGTGAGCAAATGAAAGACGTAATAAAGGGCCAAACCAATGATAAGAGTGATCCCAGGCTCGGTCAATGCCTCAATGAGGAACCTGTCTTCGATTTCGAGCTTGAACTTATGAAGAACTTAAGAACAAAAAATAAGAACTTTGAACAACATAGAGAATTGAAGTGAATTTCCTTGATATGCGTGTTACAATGTGTGCTATGAATAATAAGCTTCCCCCTTTATATAGTAGAGAAATTTTAGCCTAAATACAATTCTAAGAAAGGTAAAAATCTTCCGTTTTGCTAATCACTGATTTTCTGCCGATACGAGCCGAGATTCACACCGTGATATCCGATTGGGCACGGACATCACAACCCTTTGTTAGTCATGCGCAGCTATTTGGTAATTCTCTTCAAAATCTTGATCCTCGAACCAGACATGAATGACATGGTCCCAGTACCCCTGAAGGCAGGTATTTTGCTTGAGATCCGATATGAGTGGCACCTCGCTCTGAATTTGATTCCTCACGGTCCAGTTCCTGCTACATTCGCCTCACCGTGAAATCGAGGTGTTCAGTGGGCTCAATTTTTGCCGTATACAGATAGTCCCCTCATTTTTCAGAGGGTAGGCTTGCTGAAACAATAGGAAATGACAGATGATTCCGGTTCCTTCCTTCATATGTTAAGACGGGGGAGCCGAAACATCCTATCAGTTGCGTCGTTCTGACTTCGAACACATGTCGCTCATCGACAGGTTTCCCCTGAAAGCGGAGCGTCGCTGTTTCATATAAAAGCTTCCTTCTTTTGTTCTTTTTCTACTCTTAGACTAAATAACTACCTTTGAGCTTTCCAACCATCATCAAACTTTCTTCAAACCTTCATATCTCATCCTTTTTCTTCAATTTCCTTAGTAATATCCAGATTTTTGCCCAAATTTTCAAACACTCCCCAGATGACAATGGTCAAAACATCAAAAATTATTCCTCAAAAAGTTGTCTTTTCATCTTCCCAACCGGCCAATGGTACTGAAGTGACTGCCCCGGAAGTGGTCATCCTTGAAACGGCTTCACCCGTGTTGGTTAGTAATGAACCGGTTGTCGAGCCTCCCTTGAGAGCGTTCATTTCGGGGGGCTTCTCAATTGAATATGACTTTAGAGTCGAGAAGCCTTAGCGCAAATAGGATGGGGGCGAAAGAGTCTCGAGGTACATATGTTCGATTACTGAAGATATTCTTCCTATAGTTCGTAAAGGACTACAATTGGGAAGGCAAGAACATAGTAGTCCCCGGGCCCGAGGACGTCGTTACTATCCACATGGAGGGGTACCTACTGTTTACACTTATCCCTTCACACTGGTCCCAATGGACCCGATCATTCTAGACTTTTGCAAGAGGTACGAGGTGTGCCTCGGGAAAATCCATCCATTGTTGTGGAGGATCGTGATCCTCCTCCGCTACTTTGTGAACAAGACCAAATCTTTTCGGTTCACCATCGACCACTTGCTCCGATTATACAATCCTCAAATGTTTCGAGGGGGACTAATCAAGCTTACTCGCTGGGCCAACAAGGCCCCCTTTTCGAGTATCGACGAAGACCGAGACCAGGGCTGGAAAAGACGCTTTATTCTAGTGAAAACCGAGGATTTGATCCCCCCGAATACATGCCATTCTCTTAGAAATGGAATGCATCTCGTAAGTGCAATTCTTTCTTTAAACATCAAAATTCTTTTTCTTCAATTTCTATCTCCGCATTCATGTTTGTGGATGTGAAGTTGTCGCTCGGGTTCTGAATACGGTTCCCTGATTAAAGAAATGGATTGAGGGCATCTGTACTCAGATGTCGTACTTCGAGCGCACATGGAACGGACTCTCGAAGGGCCGATGGGAGGCCCGTTCTAATGGTAAGGCCTTTTTCTTAGCAGCCAATACTATGTTTCTATTTTTTATTACACTAACTCCTCTTCCCTTTTGTTATTGCAGGTGTTCCTAAGACCACCGAACATAGGCCTTCGGAAGGGGATAAGGATGTGCCCCCATTCTTCGTTCCCGTCGTTGCTGCCACAGAGGGAAAAAAGAAGAGGAAGAGGAAACCCTTAGGCTCCCCTATCTATGTGGTGAATAAATAAAAGAAGCGGGTGCTCCGTAATCCCAAGACAAGCTCCAGTTCCCGGGTGCCGGACTCCAACTCCCTCCTTCGGTTTAAGGACGAGCCGGAGGATGAATCTATTATTGTTACCTCGGTACGACCTATTACGGGGACTGAGATGCATCCGAGGGGGAGACTCGTGATATCGACCCCCTCAAACTCAAAAGACTGACGTAGATACCCGGGGTGAAACCTCCCACTATGCCGGCTCCGCTCGAGGTGGACCAAGCGAGAAAGTAGAAGTCCAACAAGGGGGTCCATGGTGTGGAAGATCCCCTTCACTCCTTTTTTGACAGCGTGGACTCGTCTGCTTTGGAAGACTTTTCTGGGCTAAGCGACTTGGAAATCCCAAAGAAGGACACTTCCTCGGAAGCAGGCGGGCCGAGCTTGAGCCTAAAATTTGTCAATTTGTTCCCCGTCGGAGTGCGGATCCCGGTCGCAAGAGATCGATTATATTGACCATCCTGGAGATGCTCGGGTTTTGTATTCTCTGGTGGGGGTAGCTAGCTACCTCTGATGCCTGTTGACCGAGGAGGATCAAGAAAAAATGAATGAGGTGAACCTGCCATGCCTCTTCAATGTGGAAAACCAGGTGCTGAACCGGGTAAGGCACCATTTCTTTCCATCGATCTATTGTTAACTGTGCTTGATGTTTCTCACAATTTACGCCGTTTTGCAGGCCTTGGTTCTCCACTACGAGAGCTTTCTTAAGTTTCGGGTTGAATTCATTCAACTTGAACTTAATATCAAGGAGCTTGCCTAAAAAAGGGACGTCTACAAGCTTCTTAGTGAGCAACAAGAGGTGTCGCCAAGAACCTCCAGGTCGAGCTGGATGTTGGTCAAAAGGAAGCATCAACCTTAAGACAGGAGCACGCCGACTTGGTGGAAAAGGTAAAGGTTTTTGAAATTAGAAACGAGGGTCCGGTCATAGAGGCTAACAACAATACTTCACAGGTCCAGCAGAAGATCGACCAGATCGACCAACTCCGCAAGGAGATGGACGAGATCCAAGTAATGGCGATGGGTGGAAAAACAAGATGGACCTGCTGGCCTCGGAGAAGGAGATCGCCCAGGACAAGCTGTCTTCGATAGAAGTTCAGCTTCGGGTGGCGAATGAGAAGGCCGATGCAGGAGCTCGGAAAAATGAGGACCTTCAAGCACAACTGGGCTCGACCATCGCTGAACGGGATGCCATTGGCAAGGAGCACGAAATAACAAGGTCCAAGTTGGAAGTAACCTCGGTTGATGATGAAGAAATGATGTCCCAATACAAGGTCGATGTTGAAGTAGACGACCCCTACCTGAAGATAACTGCTGAGTACGCGAGGCGGCTATCCCGAAGCGAGACCCTCGAAGAGATCCATGCCCGAGGCTTTGACCTATCTTCCAAGACCGAGGAGGAAAAAATACTTGAGGTCGAGGACAAGAAGCAAGCTCAATCCCGAGGTGAAGAGGGGTCCGAGGGCTCTGAATAATCAGAATGCCCCGCAGTTTTGGTGACTGTCGGGTTTCGGTGAAGATCAGGCATAGATGCCTTAGGGTTTTTTTTATTTTTGTATCCTGTACATATATTTTGTTGAGTCCATTTTTATTGGTCCTTTGTAAAGATATTCCGGAATATATAAAAAAATTTCCTTTTGGAAATGTTCATGTCTATTATCTTAGCTTATTTTTACAATTACAAACATTTCTAATGCCTTAGAAAAGAATCAAACATCGTAATAAGTCATATTTCGGAGGTCCGAACAGGACCTGTCCTCAATGCAATTTTTGCTCGAAATTTGGGGAAACTCGGAGTGACCGAAAATTTCCCCAAAATGCTTGCTTAATGTTTTTAGACTATATCTTTGTCGAGGGTGACCTTTGAACATGTTTAGAATTTTGTTGAAGGCCTTATGCTTTGATTACGGGCTTCGGATGTCATCGAACCATTCTTAGGGTGGACGTAGCCTTTTAGGTTTAGGCACTGCCTAATAGGCTTTGTGCCTTTGGGTTTCAATAATCCGAGCCGCCCGAAATTATTTCAGACGATATTCCCGAGTAGGGATATCCCTTTGGGCTCGGATAAGGGTGGACCTTGGGCTAGATAGTCCCTGGGTAGGAATAGCCCTTAGGATCGATACTTTTAAGAAGCAATAAATGTATATTAGCAAGGTAGAAACTTTCTTTCCTTTTTGTGCATAACATACAAGATTGTAAGCGTGTAAAAGCTCGTATTATGGCTTAGGTGGCCTAAATGGGAACGATTCACTTGACTGTTTTTCCCTTATAATAAATGCTAACTACTGACCCTAAACTGTTCAAACACAAAATTTCTTTCTTGCTAAAAATCTTGACCCGAGGGTGATGGTCCCCGGTATTCGATTTCGATCTCGAGAGGGCTCAGATACTGTTGATGCGACCATTGAATTCGATTTAAAAATGGTCTTCGATTCTAAGTTAGCACGATATATTGTTTCCTCGTTAAAATCCTTGCCGGAAAATCCATTCGGGACAAAACTAGGGGTGGGCATAACACCGATTGAACCGAAAAAATTGACCGAACCATATATTTTGTTTTTTTTTGTTTCGGTTTAATCGGTTATTTGGTCGGTGTGTGCGGTTAACGATTTTGGTGTTTCGATTTTTGGTTAAACCGAAAATCCAAAGTTTTGGGTATGAGTTGAGAAAAATAGGTTTGAACATATGGGCTCAACACCTGGCCACCAACGTTTTAGCCCAATTTAGTGATTTACCCAATACTCATCTGAAGCCCAATTAACCCAATACCCATCTAAAACCCAATTTACCCAATACCAGTACCTAAGCCTACAGACTTACGTTACTTCCCTAATTCCTTTCCTTAGAAATTAGAAATTATTTCTAATTAGGGTTCTTGAGAGTCCTGACTTCCTTCTCCTTTGTGCGACTGTGTCGCGCCCGACTGATGTGAGCCTGTGATGCCTTCTTCCTCCGCTCGTCACTCATCCTTCTTCCTCATGTTAGTGGTTACCTATTTCTTCTGAGTTCCTTTTTAGTTTTTCCCCGTCGCTCCTCCTGTGGGTTTCTTTCAACTTTTGATTTTAATGCACTTGTTTATAGTATATATGCGCATTTTTCTCTTACTTTTAGGACTCTTTCGAGTTAACATTTTCCAAAAAGAAGTGGAAATTGCATCCTTTATTTTTTTTTGCCTCTGTTTTTGCTTTTGTTCTTTTGTCTCTGTGCCGATTTGATTTTATGGGAGTTGCGACATGCTAGATTTTTATTGTATGCCAGTTTGCATTTTTAATTCTGTTTTCATTCGATTTTCTATAGATGGAAGAAGTTGAAAGTAGAGTAAGTGAGGTGGGTTCATCTGAAAGCGAACATACTTCTTTACCTACAAATTCAGTTGAAACTAGTCAAGGCCCAAAAAAAAAAAAATTCGTACAATGTAGGTCAACTGCTTAGGATCATTTTGAAAAGTTAAAAGATGATAATGGAGGTGATAGAGCAAAGTGTAAACATTGTGGTCAAGATTATAAGTCTGATTCATGATTGAATGGAACAACATCATTGAATACTAATTTAAAGAAGTGTCCAAAAATACCACGAAAAGTTGATAATACTCAAACACAATTGTGTTTACAAAAGTATTGGAAAATTAATGGTGGGGTGCTTTTGGAATTTGATCAAGAACTAGTTAGGAGGGCTTTAGTTGAGATGGTAATTACGAAGGAATTACCTTTTAGCTTTGTTGAAAAGAAAGGCTTTAAGAAGTTTATGAGCATAGCCCAACCTCTATTTAATATTCCTTCTCGTAGGACAATTACAAGGGATTTTTTACATGTTTACAGTGAAGAGAGGCTTAAACTAATGAAAAATTTCAGAGAAGTAAAATAAAAAATTTGCCTTACCATAGACACATGGACTTCATTACAAAGAATTAACTATATGTATTTGACGGGTCATTTTATTGATAGAGATTGGGTGTTGCATAAAAGAATACTAAAATTTTGCCCTATCTCTAGTCATAAGGGTGACGAAATGGCAAAAGTTATTGGTAATTGTTTGCTTGAATGAAAATTGGATAAGGTATTCACTATTACTGTTGATAATGCTTCTTCGAATGATGTCACAGTCAAAGAATTGTCTAAACAACTAGATATGTAGAAAACTAATTCGATGAGTGGTAGGTATCTTCATGTGAGATGCATGGCTCACATACTTAATCTAGTTGTTCAAGATGGTTTGGAGGAAATTGATATTTCTGTAAAACGTGTTAGACAAGCTGTGAGGTATGTGAGATCATCTTCGCAAAGGACCTTAAAGATTAGGGAATGTGTGCACATCAATAGGTAGAATGTAGAAAAATATTGTGTTTGGATGTTCCTACTAGGTGGAATTCCACCTATTCAATATTAGAAACGACGCAAAACTTTGCAAAGGCCTTTGACAAGCTTCATCTTTTTGATGATGGATTTTCTACTCACCTTTGTACGTATGTTTGTGAGGATAGGAATGTTGCAGGCCCATTTGTATGTGATGATTCGGTGAATGTGAGAAGCGTGATAAAGTCTCTTGAAAGATTTCACCAGCTCACCGAAAAGTTTCAGGTTCACGTTATGTCACCTGTAGTTGTCATTTTGAGGATATATGTGAGCTTGATAGTCATTTGAAAGCTTGTTTAGCTAGTGATGATATTAATTTGAGTAAGATGGTAGGGAAGATGAAACAAAAGTTTAAAAAATATTGAGATGAACCTGAAAAGATGAATAAAATTATATTCATTTCTTCTGTATTAGATCCCCATAACAAACTAGAGTATGTTAGTTTTACACTTGAGGAAACGTTCGGGGACCAGGTAAGAAATTAACTACAGAAATGGATGCTTATTTGAATTCTTTGTTTGGGGAGTATCAAAAAAAATATTCAGAAGGATGTTAACTTCAATCATATCCATCCAAATATACTTTATCTGATGACACATCTGATTCATCAAGTGGGAATGTGAGAACAAAATCTGTGAGAACAAAGCAATTGTTGAAAAGGAAAAACGAAGACTCCGGAAGTGGAGATGCTAAATCTGAGTTGGAAAGAAATATTGGTGAAGGACAAGAGACATTGTCTGATGATTCTGATGGCTTTAAAATCTTAGATTGGTGGTAAATTAATGCGCCTCGATTTTCTATTCTATCTGAGCTAGCTCGTGATGTATTAGCCATTCCAATTTCTAGTGTTGCATCGAAAAATATATTTAGCACCGGTGGCAGCATTCTTAATTCAAATAGGAGTTCACTGACTCCTCGGTTGA
The DNA here is from genome assembly GCA_005239505.1 of Nicotiana paniculata. NCBI lineage: Eukaryota > Viridiplantae > Streptophyta > Magnoliopsida > Solanales > Solanaceae > Nicotiana > Nicotiana paniculata. The sequence goes on along the minus strand of ML326229.1, from coordinate 60,195 downwards.
TGCAAAGTCTTGTTCGTGTTCAAGATTAGTTTGTATGTAAGGGTACTCCTATTAATATTGAATAAGATTCAGAGTTTCTTGAGCAAATTAAATTTGGTAAGATTTTGTATTTGATGAGTGTTTTAGTAAAAATTAGTTTACTTTGTTAGTTTAAATGACACACTTTATCAAATTATATTTAGATATAAAAAGAGCGAAAGAGAAACTTGCATTGTTGAAAGAGATACTAGCATGGTTGATGCATAGTTTGAACAAGTGGTAAGTTTAAAGATTCGCTTGATTTATGATATCCTTTTGTAATTTATAATTAAAAATATTTTATTTAACTTGTGATCTTTTCTTATTTTGTAGGTTCAACTATGCCTCGTGGTTCTAAAGCTAGATCACCTATTTGGGAATATTTTGAGCTAGTTGAAGAAAAGGAAGAAGCCCGTAAAGCAAAGTGCCTTCATTGTGGTCGAGTTTATAATTTTCATCCGAAGTATTATGGCACTTTTGGCTTAGTGAAGCATATTAAGAAGTGTCTCATGCCTCATCCAGTGATACGTATTTAAGACTTTAAGTATCCTTTTCTAGACCTACTTTGTGGCTTGTGGCTTGTGATTAGTTTGCTACTGTTTTGTTGTTTGGTGATGGTATTTCTAGACTTGTTTTGGTTATCTATTGAATTCTATAGGATCTTGTATTGAAATAAAATAGTAGCTGCGAGTTTTAGATAAAATCTGTTGTGACTTTGCTGCGAGTTTTAAAGTTGATTGCCTATCTAGGTTATGATGATCACAACTGTATTATAAGATGTCCCAAACTATTTTCTCTTATTGTTCTGTTTGAGCAATAGACTTTTAAGTTCTGGTTTCTCAATTATAACATATTGATCTCCAGCAACTGTAGAGCTATGATACCTTTTACATTTGTAGCAAGAAAAACTGATATAATCTTTAATCCTTGATACCTGAACTGTGTTTGCTAATCTTCTTGTTTGAAGTATTCATCAGTTTTGGTTATTTCATAAATTTTGTTTCTTTGAGTTGGAAAGTTGCAAAAGAGATCCCTATGAAAAATATGGCTTGTCTCATTCAATAAATGCCTTTTAACATGATGATACATACGTTTACATTTGCTGGAATGAATATGCAAGTGCACATGCTTTTCTACTTGTAGAAAGCTAGTGTTGACTTATTTAATAATTCATGTTTTTCCACATCCAAGTAAATAATAATGGTACAAGTTCAACTTTTGTAGTTGTTGATACTCGATTTTACCCTCATATTTTTTAAATAAGTGTATATACTTTAAAAATATCATTTTGCATCGTTATTTAGTTTACAATTCTACACAAGCATTTTTTTTTAAAATTTTCCATTATTTTTAGGACTTTAAAATTGATTTTTCTTGCATTTAAATTGCTTGAATAATTATTAATTACTCCTTCAAATTATTTTATGATGACTTAACTCTTATAAATATTATTTTTGCACCTATAATACATGTTTCAAATATTTTACTTCATTTTATGTAATTACATTAATATTCTTTAGCTATTTGCGTGATTTTGTAGTAATATCCTATATTCGTACAGAAATGATCTTTATTTATGTTATTTGTGTCAAAATAGAATTTTATATTTTTATAATATAAAGTTATTATTTTTAAGCATTCCAATGTTTAAATAATATTTTTTTACTTATTTGTCAAGCATTTTTATAAATTATTTTCGTGTATTTAAATAATAGCCTAACTTTAAACTAATTTTGAACCAGATTGGCCCAATATCCTTAGCCCAATGAACCCCAGCCCAAAGTCAAAGGACCCCTTTACAAAACTCGGTCGGTACCTATTTTCTATGACCCGCCCCGTTCGTCTTTAATCCTAGCCGTTGATCTCTCAAGATCAACGGCCCCCATTCACCCTCCTTCTTTAATTAACCAAACCCGCCCAAACCCTATCATTTCCCTTTATCCGGCGCCTCTAAATCTTCTCTACTCTCTCTTCTTCTGTGAGAAACCCTAGCCGCCTCCCCTTAATCCCCTCTCCTAATCCCACTGATAATGGGATTCAACCATTATTTTCTTACCATGTTTGAAGCCCTTTGGTACCGGTCGTCCGTTTGTGGTGTTACTTAGGTGCTTGCATAAGTTTGAAAAGCAAGATCTCTTGAGATTGAACCAAAGTGGTTCGAACCTTTGATTCTGATCATTATTTCGTCTATATACACTCAATACCATGCTATGTGAGTCCGATTTCAGTCAGATCTCTGTTGATTTATACTTTCTCTCTTGAACTAGAGTTTACCCGTTTTCTCTCCTAAATTGATTTTTGAACTGATTTATCATGCCTTCTTTCCTTATTCTATGTTTGATTTATTTGTTTCCTTGTTTGTTTGTTCAATTTTTACTGCTATATAAACCCCTTCCTATTCCCCTTTGGGACAGAATGGGAATCGACATACTTTCACTAAAAATTGGGGCTTTCTTCTGTGATTTCCTTATTCTCTTGTTCTGTACTTCATTTTGGCCGGCTGAAAGCCAAGGCCACTGAGATTCTATTATTCGAACTTTCTCTTGGTGCAAGCATTGCCAGGAGTTCTTTTGAAGCTCTTGGGAACTTTGACACTTTGAGATCCTGGCTTAATGTGGCATTTTTGCTCTTTACTGTTGTTCGTTTAACTGGTGAATTACTTGACTTTCACAATTTCGTTCTTATGTGTTTGTGATTTGCATATGTTCTCACTTCTGAAATTCATAGCTTAATATATTTTTTGGGCTACTCTTGTGTGCAAGTCTGCTAGCTTTACATCAGCTTTGGGTCTATTTAGCATTTAATTTCACATAATGTTGCTAGCTCTGAAACATGCTTATGCCTAATTTGAGTAATTTCGAATTCTTTTAAGTCCGTTTAATCAATGTGTTCTTAGCTATTTCTGTGTGTGACCTTATCTGCTTTACACTTGTTTGAACCTCTTTAGTATTTAATTCTACCTAAAACTGTCAATTCTGTTATTTAAATGTGCTTCATTTGCATAATTTGGACTTCCTTTAGCTAATTAGTCTATTGTGTCATTACCTGACGCCTACATTTACTACCTGACATGAGTTTATTTTCTCACTCTGTTTTGAATCTCTGTAATGATAATCTTGCATATGTGGTGTGTTTTAATTTGTGTTAAGACCTTTTTCTATCAACCACGACTCGCTCCCCTGTTAATATGTCTCGCAACATGTTTTGGTTCATCTAATTCCCTATCCCTTTAGTAGTAATTGTCCTAATATGTACTTCCCTACCATGTCTAATGCTATTTTGCTGCTTGATAGGAAGTTAACATGGCTATCTTATAACATTAGGATGTATACTTAGCATAATTTCCAGTCATATTTCAACTTTTTTAGTATCGTGCATCTGTGTATTATAATCTTTGTCAATCCTGCAAACTTGTTCTTAACTCTTTCCATATGTGATTGTCTATGTGTTAAGTGTTGAACCTGCTTCTAAGTCCCTACTGAACTTGCTTCTAAGTCCAGTGATTTGTCTAATTAGCTGCTCTGTATGCTCAACCTTACTATGTCTGCTTCCTAAAACTAAGTACAATTATGTCCCTTAATCATTGTCCACTATCCCTCACTTGTTACCTATGCTCTCTTGAACTTCTCATTCTTAGCCGGCTGAAAGCCAAGGCTATCCAGGCTCTTACTACTGACCTCCCTAGTGTGAGCACTGCTCGGGGTCCATTGAGACCCTTGTGAACTATGACACATTAGGATTTGGGTCTTAGTCATTCCCTGAAACATGAACTACCCCACTCAACCCTTTTCTTCCTATTATTTGTTGTATATATAAGCTGGTTGGTTTAAGTAATTCAATGCTTGGAAATACGGTTATATGAATTGGATTTTGGATCTTCTACGGATTCTGATTTGTGTTGATAAATATGGCTCCATGTTGGAAGTCTGGGTATGGTGCATGAGAATTGCTGAAGGCCCAGACATTGCTGAGTATTTCTTTGGGGCCTACTGTGGGCCTATTGTCATTATTTGTATAACATTTGTAATCTTATTCATTACTGGGTCTGTAATAACTTTGTATAAATAATTGGGATGTTAGTAAAAATGGAAAATGGGTAGATTCTTAATATTTGCATACAAAGGGGTATGTTATTCAATCACTATCTGTACTATAGAAATCATGCCATTAGGGGAAGCGCGCACACACACATTGTCTACTAGCAAACATGAATTCAAAGTGCTGCAATAGTGCTTACTGCTACGTGCTAGTAGAAAATCTGCCTACAGGAATAAATGTCACTGATTTCAATTCGCCCCAGCATTCATTAGAAATCATACCTATAGGATTCTGATTACCTCGTTTTCCACTGTTCACCTAGAAAATATGCCTATAAGTTTAAGGTATGACAATGAAATTGGCTCTAAGTGCTAACCGTTAGAGATCCTGCCTATAGGGTATAATTACTCGCTCTAATTTGTTAATGTTGAACCGCTCAAACATTGCTTATTTTTATGCATGCCATCGTTAGAAAGCATGAGTAACTTTGGGGCTTTTTCTCCAATAAACTTTACTGCCCTTCACTGTGTAAATCACCTAGGCATAGCACCTATAGGTTTAATAACTTGAAACTTGCGATCTCAATAATCAACTTGTAACAACTGTATAATCCTGTCTATGAGCAGCACCTATCATCTGAAACTACCTCCATGCTTTAATTCAAAGTCACCTAGAAATCATGTTTATAGAGCCTAAGGTCCTTAATTCTGAAACTTTCTAACCTGAACATTTGTTTCGCGTGCATTTGTTGCTTTAGTGTGGAGTCTAACTTGAGCCCTTAACTGCCCATATTTGTAGTCCAATGTGTTTTTTCATGTCACCTAGTTTTAACATTTTGAGCAGCCTAAGTAAGGTCTAGAACTACCTAAATAGAGGTCCAAAGCCTCCTGGACCATAGGTATGGAACATGTAGTGCACACATAGGGCACGACTTAGAATTGAATTAGAACGCTTTTAGGTAAACAATTTTAACATAGTAATGGGGTGGCCGAACATGATAGTCTGCTCGCTGAATAATATGAGTAACTCCCTACCCCAAGGGAGTTGCGAAATATTATTGATGTTGCACGGGGTGATCCTTTAGTCTAAAAACATAGGACCCTCCCCCCTTTACTTAGGACCCTCCCCCTTTTTCCTTTCTATGCTTACAATTAGAATTGGAATAGTTGTATCTCTATATTCGTATTAAGTTTTTGTAATAAAATTCTTTGACCTTCATATTCTCTTTGTTTATTTGATCATTTATCCTAATCCACATAATTTTATGTTCGGTCGGGACCCATAGTTGTGGACCTCGAAGAGTGCCTAATACCTTCTCTTTGAGGTAATTTAAGCCCTTACATGATCTTTGGTGGCATTGACTAGTCAAACAGAGTTATCTGCACAATAGGTGCCCTAACGCACCTTAAAAATCGTTAGGTGGAGAATCATCTTTTAGCACTCTACCTCCCATTATAAAAGAAAGAGTTGTCACGACGTCGCAACCCGCTTTTGCGAGAGAACGAGGCACGATAGTAGCTATTAATGTTGTTTATCAGGTTAAAAATAATGTTTCGAGAGTGCAAGACTGCCAACTAGAAACAGTGAAATAATTTGCTACAATTAAAGATCCGTAGTCTACATCGGATATAAAAATCTTGAACCGTTAATAACCTAAAAACTAAACCGAAAATAACCAAACCAAACCTTGAAAAACTGCACCGAACTATAAATACTTTGGTTTGGTTTGGTTATTAATATACAAAACCAAAAATCGATAAACCAAATCGTACTTTCATAATAACCGACCGACGCCCACCCCTAGACAAAACCGGTTCAAGGGAAAAAGAGTACAACACGTGCTTTCAGACCTAACAACCACATTCTCCTTTGGTTGTTGCCTGCAAGTGTTAGTCCGATTTGTAATATAAAAAAAAGTGAATGAGATCGTATTTTAGAATTAGTATCGCTTTAGGTGTGTCATGTTCTAGTTGTTCGGTAGTTGTGCATCGTTTCCTGCTTCGAGTTTGTACGAACCTTTATTAGTAGTCCCGATGACCTGATATGATCCTTCCCAATTTGGTCCCAACTTCACTTCGTTCGGGTTCAGGGTATTCAGTGTTACTTTTCTTAACATTAAGTCCCCGATATTGAAGTGGCGGAGGTTGGCTCTTCGGTTGTAATATCTTTCTATCAGCTGTTTCTTGATGGCTAACCGGACTAGGGCGGCCTCGCGCCTCTCATCCAATAGTTCCATGATCGTGTTCATGGCCTCTCCTTTTGATTCTTCAGTCCCATATCGGAACCTAATGCTCGGTACTCCCACCTCATCCGGTATTAGTGCTTCGGCACCATAGACTATAAAAATGGAGTGGCCCCGTTACTACATTTTGAGGTCATACGGTATGCCCACAAGACTTAGGGCAGAATTTCCTTCCATTTCCTTTTGGCATCAGTCAACCTTTTCTTAAGGGTTTGAAGTATGGCCTTGTTCGTAAACTCCGCCTGTCCGTTACCACTAGGGTGATATGGTGTTGACAAGATCTTTTTGATCTTATGGTCCTTGAAAATTTTGTTTACCTTGCTGCCAATGAACTGCCTCCCGTTATCACACACTATCTTGGCCGGTATACCGAACCGGCATATTATGTGGTCTCAAATGAATTCCATGACTTCTTTTTCCCAAACCTTCTCGAACGCTTGAGCTTCGACCCACTTAGAAAAATAGTTAGTCATAAACAATATAAATTGAGCCTTACCGGGTGCCCACGGTAAGGGATCGTCAATGTCCATTCCCCATTTCATGAACGACCAAGGTGAAAAGACCAAATGTAGTAGCTCCCCGGGTGACAGTCTTCGCATCTCTATACAAAGTCCTTTGCATCTTTCTCCATGTCGATTCAGTAATAGTCGTCTGATATTACGAACCAAAGTTCTGCCCCCCAATGGTTTGCGCATTTGCCTTCGTGAACTTCCCTTAAAACATATTCAGTGTCTCCCGACCCTAAGAATATGGCTAGTGGGCCATCGAACGTTCTTCTGAACAAAGTTCCTTCGGACAAGATAAACCCGGTTGCCTTCGTGCGTAGAGCTCTCGATTCTTTAGGATTCGAGGGCAACTTCCCTGTCTTCAAGTAGTCTATATACTTGTTTCTCCAGTCCCAAGTTAAACACGTTGAGTTTATCTCGACATGGCCTTTTTCAAGTACTAATTTCATGAGTTGTACAACCATTCCCGAGCTGAATCATTGTCATCAACCGATGACCCCAAGTTATCTAGAGCACCAGCTTCGCTATTTTGATCCCGGGGTACGTGCTGCAAGGTCCATTCCTTGAATCGATGCAACGTTACCTGTAATTTGTCCAAGTACCTTCGCATTCATTCTTCTTTTACTTCGAATGTCCCATTGACTTGATTTACCACAAGGAGGGAGTCGCATTTAGCTTCGACCACCTCGGCCCCCAAGATTTTAGCCAATTCAAGACGTGCAATCATGTCCTCATACACGGCTTCATTGTTAGTCAATTTCACAATTCTAATAGTTTGCCTAACTACGTTACCGATAGGTGGCTTCAACATGATGCCAAGTCTGGTCCCCTTTGCGTTCGAGGCACCATCCATAAAGAGGGTCCAGATTCCTGAGGAAGTCCCCGAGGTTAACAACATTTCCTTTTTGACTTCGGGTATTAAGGCGGGCATGAAGTCGGCCACGAAGTCTGCCAAAATTTGAGATTTGATGGCGGCTCAGGTCGATATTCGATATCGTACCCGCTAATTTCTACGGTCCATTTGGAAAATTATACCGAGAACTCGGATTTGTGCATCATGTTCCTTAGTGGGTAAGAAGTTACAACACAAATGGGATGGCATTGAAAATATGGCTTCAACTTTCTTGAGGCGGTTAACAAAGAGAGCGCCAGTTTCTATAGGTGAGAGTACCTTGTTTTATCCTCGCCTAGAGTCTAACTAACATATAGGAAATTTCATACTTTCCTCTATCCGGACTAAGACTCCACTTACCGCTATCTCGGATACTGCTAAGTACAGGTATAGTTGCTCGTCTGCCTTCAGAGTATGAAACAAGGGTGGACTCGAAAGGTACCATTTGAGTTCTTCCAAAGCTTTCTAGAACTCCGGGTCCATGAAAATGTATTCTTCTTCTTCAATAACAAGAAAAATCAATGGCTCTTATCAGAGGACCTTGGACACAATGAATCCAAGGAACTTACCGACCCCGACCCCGAATGCACATTTCTCTAGGCTCAGCTTCATATTGTATTTCTTTAGTATGTTGAAGGTTTCCTACAAATGTTACAAATGGTCCTCTGCTCCAAAGATTTAACTAACATGTCGTCAATATAAACCTCCATTGATTTTTCTATTTGTTCTTCGAACATCCGGTTTACTAGGCGTTGATAAGTGGCACCGGCATTTTTTAGTCCGGACGGAATTACGTTATAACAATAGGTGCCGAATTTAGTGATGAAGGAAGTTTTTTCTTGATCGCTCAGGTGCATCTAAATTTGGTTGTACCCGGAATAGGCATCGAGAAAGCTGAGTATCTCGTGCCCGACCGTTGCATCGATCATGCAATTGATATTAGGAAAGGTTAAAGAATCCTAGGGCATGCCTTGTCCAAGTCTTTGTAATCTATGCACATTCTTAATTTATTTCCCTTTTTAGGCAATACTACTACGTTAGCCAACCAATCAGGGTACTTAACTTCCCGACTGGAACCTATTCTAAAGAGTTTGGATATCTCGTCTTTGATGAACGCATGCTTGAATTCAGACTGAGGCCTCTTTTTCTGTTTAACCGTGTGGAACTTCGGATCCAAGCTTAGCTTATGACTGGTTATTTCCGGCGGGATCCCTATCATATCTAGATGGGACCAAGCAAAACAATCTACGTTACCTATAAGTAATTTAATGAGTTTTTTCCTGAGCTCAGGAGTCAATCCCATGCCTAGGTATACCTTCCGATTGGGCAAGTGTTCTATCAATATGACTTGCTCCAGATCCTCGACCGTCGACTTGGTGGCATTGGAATCTTCAGGGGTGATAAACGACCTAGGAACTCTGTAATCATCATCTTCGCCTGCCTCTTGATTCTCAGGTTCGGTCGAGGCCGTGTCGGTGATTATTTGGTTTCTTCCTTCCTAACCATTTCTAGGTCCTTTGATGTCAAGAGTGCAGACATCGGGATCACCTCATCGACGACGAATATTTCTTTTGCGACCGGGTGCTCTCCGTAAACTGTCTTGATCCCTCCCGGTGTAGGGAACTTCAATGCCTGGTGTAGTGTCGAGGGTATTTCCCTCATGTGGTGAATCCATGGCCTTCTGAATAAATCTTTATATCTCTTATCCCCTTCGATCATGTAGAACTTCATTTACTGAATGGTTTCGACAGTGTTCACTAGTAGAGTTATCTCCCCTTTGGTAGTTTCACATGTCATGTTGAGTCCGTTTAAGACCCAGACTGCAGGCACTATTTGGTCATGTAGACCCAGCTGCTCTACGACCCTAGATCTGATGACATTGGCCGAGCTACCTGGTCAATCAGCACACGCTTAACTCGAGATTTATTTATGAATACAAAAATTACCAGTGCATCTTTATAGGGTTGCATGATGCCTTCAGCATCTTCATCGTTGAAAGAGATGGTCCCCTCCGACGTGTAATCTCATGTTCGTTTTTCCCTTGTAATGGACACTTTAGTGCGCTTCAATATTGGCCCCGAGGGACGTCGACTCCACCAATGATCATGTTAATGATGTGCTGAGGTTACTCTTGCTCGGTCTATTTGTTGGAGTCCCTATTCCTGAAGTGATTTTTGGCTCGATTACTCAGAAATTCCCAGAGATACCCATTATTGAATAACCGGACCACTTCTTCTCTTAGTTGTCGGCAGTCTTTGGTTATGTGGCTGTGAGTGCCATGATACTTACACATCAGGTTGGGGTCTTTTTGGACAGGATCAGACTGCAATGGCTGAGTCCACTTGGTACCTTTGTTGCGTCTGATGGCAGATATGATGCCGACAGCATCAACACTGAAGTTGTATTCTGATAACGTCGGTGCCTCCATGGCCCCGAGCGGCCTGTCGAAACCATTTTTTGCTCATGAGTCCCCGACTATTATGAACTCGATTGTTTATTTTTTCATTCCTTGCAGGGTTACGTCCGGATCCGCTGCCCCTTTGATCTCTGCTATACGGTTGATACCGATCTCCATTTGGTCTTGGTTCATGATCGACGACTCTTTTAGACCTATCATTAGTTCTAATGGGATATACGGACTCATAGGGGGCCCCGAGCTGATCATCATTGACTCTAATTTTTTATTGGTACCTGTTATGGACGTTAGCCAAGTTACTACTGTGTACTCTATCGAATTGTGTTTCAGTTGCGGTGAAGCCAAAGAGCTTTGGGGGTTGAGTCCTTGAGTGAATGCTTTAACGACCCAATCGTCCGCAACCGGGGGCAGGTCCATTCTATTTATTTAAAACTTCGATACGAATTCCCTGAGTATTTCGTTATCTCTTTGTTTTACTTTAAAAAGGTCCGATTTTCTGGTCTCGACTTTGATGGCCCCGACATGAGCTTTTATGAAGTCATATGTAAGCATAGAAAACGAATCAATGGAATTAAGGGGCAGGCTGTGATACCATATCATTTCTCCTTTAGACAGGGTTTCTCCAAACTTTTTCAGCAGAACCGACTCGATTTCATCATCTTCTAAGTCATTTTCCTTGATGGTACATGTATATGAGGTCACGTGTTCATTTGGATCCGTGGCCCTATTATACTTTAGAATTCCAGGAATACAAAACTTCTTTGGGATATGTTTCAGAGCTGCGTTCGGAGGGGAAGGTTTTTGGACAAATTTCTTGGAATTTAGGCTTTTCAATATCGGGGGTGCTCCTAGGATTTGATCAACCCTGGAGTTATATGTCTCCACTTTATGGTCGTTGGCCTCGATTTTCTTTTCTCCCAATTCCACCCGCTTGTCAATTCCTCAAGCGTCTTTATTATCTTGGGGTTGGTCCCAGGTTCAACTTCACCCGACCTTTCTGTGGCTGGTTCATTTCTCCGGGTGTTCTCCCGAGATGATTCGGGTTCAACTTTGTTGGGAGCGCGACTTTGGTTCTGCAACCATTCTATCACTGCCTGTAACATTTTGAAGATTACTCGTACATTGATTCTATCACCTTCGCCGTTGTGTGTAACCCGGGCTATCGATCGGGCTTCCCCACAAACGTTATTTTTGGGATCGGTAGGCAGGTTTGAGTCGATAGCCTCATGTGAGGAACTCCGTGGGATTCAACAGGAGGCACTTCATTGCTGGGCACTACATTGTTGTTCTCTCCATAATGGCTAGACTCAGCATCAACGTACAAATGAGCAGATTGAGAGTTCGACATTTTTAGTTTGATCTGGAATTAAAATCTCAAAGAACAAGCGTAAAACAGAGTGCGTCATGGAAATTTGTATCAAATTACCACTATTATCCCTAACCCCACGGTGGACGCTAAACTGTTTACCCTTAAAAACGGATAACAATTAAATTTATATATAGTTTTAAAGATATGTGGGTTAATTCAATACAAGTGATTAATGTTGTTAGATTAATCAAATGAAAGACTTAATAAATAGCCAAACCAATGATAAGAGTTATCCCGGTCTCGATCAATGGTTCAATGAGGAACATGCATTCGATTCCGAGCTTGCACTTATGATGAACTTAAGAACAAAAAATAAGAACTTTGAACAACAAAGAGAATTGAAGTGAATTGTCTTGATATGTGTGTTACAATGTGTACTATGAATAATAAGTTTCCCCCTTTATATAGGGGAATTTTACCATAAGTAAAATTCTAAGGTAAAAAATTTCCATTTCGCCAATGACTGATTTTATGCCGATACAGGCCGAGATTCACGCCGTGATATTCAATTAGGCACGGACGTCAAAACCCTTTGTTAGTCGTGCACAATTGTTTGGTAATGCTCTCCAAAGTCTTGATCCTCGAACCGGATCTGGAGGACGTGGTCCCGGTACCCCTGAAGGCAGGTATTTTGCCCGGGCTCCGATACAAAGGGCTCCTCGCTCTGACTGCAATTCCTTACGGTCACGTTCCTGCTCTGTTTGCTTCACCTGAAAATCGAGGTGTTCAGTTGAATCGGTTTTACCCGTATAAAATATTTTAGGTGAATTTAACTAGTCTTCTTCCTTTCACCAAATATGGAGATGGAAAAAAAATTACTCCCATCGTTTCAGTTTATGTGAACCTTTTTCTTTTTTTGTTCGTTCCAAAAAGAATGACTCATTTCTAAATTTGAAAACAATTTAGCTTAAACTTATAATTCTACCCTTAATGAGAAGTTATTAGAACCATATAAATACTTTAGATCTATTTTTGACTTGTTTAAAACTATAAATTTAATTTTTTAAATTTTTTTTAGACTTCGTATGCAATCAAACGGGTTACATAAATTGGAACGAAGGGAGTACTTGAAAAATAAAAATTTAAAACTTCAAAGATGTTACACAAAAGAACATCCGACAATTAGACAGCAAGAAAGTAATTTCCACAGACATGGAAGCCGAAACTTCAGATTACGCTTTCCGAGAACCTCGACAAATAACATTAAAATTCAAAGCCGTAAGCATCAGACAAAGTCTTCAAACTTACATTTCGATCCATTCTTTTTGAATTTCGACATAATTTACGCAAAGTCATCATTCCAGCGCCATGAAGTTTTGTTTCTCCAAGACTCCAACATAGTTAGGTAATATTTGATTCCAACCCAATCCTAGCTTCTTATTTTGAGATAGTCGTATATAGTTTGACTTATCATTTGATACAAAATTTGAAACGTTATGGTTTAATCGTATAATAGTTTCTGAAAAGACAAATGTCTATCTCATTTTATGTAACACAATTCTTCTTTTTATTCTGTCGGAAAAGAATAATGGCTTTCTATAGTTACAAAAAAATTAACATTAAATTTTTTATTTTATGATTAATGACATATTGTTTTAGACACATATAAGCCATGACATAATTTAATTCATAAATTGTAAAATTCGTTCTTTCTTTCTTGAACTCAATTAATGACCAATCAAATACTTTCAAGATACAAGGGAGGAAGGAGTAATAGATTTGGATATCCAATCATCTATAGTCTCCAATTCAATATTTAGGTTGTCTCGCACACTTATCCGAGTACAGACTGTAATTATTTCTTGTAGTAGATCAATTAGATAATGAACAAGAAAGAAGAAACAGAGTTCATCAATGATGAAGAAGATGAGGAAGAAGAAGGCTCAAACAGAACGTGAGAAATAGAGAGAGAAAGTCATAAGAAAATAGTGAATCTTAGTAAATTCTTATTCAATTACTTTATCAGATACAATGATTTTGATATACTTATATACTAACTAATATGGATTAGTTAACTAATTAACTAATTATTACACATTAACTAACACTATAACTAATTAACAAAATGATAACTAACTTAATGAAATGACTAAACTAGCCTTACTAATATATATACTTTATGTATATTATATTATTTCATTTCCTACACTTCCCCTCAAGCTAGGATGTGCAAATATGTTATAAACTCCTAGCTTGGAGTTAACATATTCATGTCGTACTTTGTTGAGACCTTTAGTTAATATATATGTTGGTTGATCCTTTGTATGAACATATTGTAAAGCAATGAGCCCTTGTATTATCTTCTCTCTAATGAAGTGACAATCAATTTCAATATGTTTGGTTCTTTCATGGTAGACTGGATTGGCTGCTATTTGCATTGCAGCTTTACTATCACTGAATATGTCAACTGGTAGCTTAACTTCAAAATCAATTTCTTTGAGTAGACCTACTATAAAGATTATCTCTGCAACTATTGCTGCAAGGCTACGATATTCAGCTTCTACTGAAACTTCTTGAGATGGTAGTTTGCTTCTTAGATTTCTATGATATTAGAGAGTCTCTCAACTTTATTAGATAGCCTGTGATAGACCTTCTGGTATGAGGGCATGCTGCCCAATCAGCACCATAGTAACCTGTTATTGTACTGTTTGTATTACTTGACAGAAGAATACCTTGACCAGGTTGTTTTTTCAGATACCTTACTATTCTAAGTGCAGCTTCCATATGTGATTTTTTAGGATGTTGAAGAAACTGACTGAGTGTTTGTACACTGAAAGCAATGTCTGGTCGTGCCATTGTAATATACAGCAGTTTCCCTATCAATCTTTGATACATAGTGTGATCTTCTAATTCTTGGTCTTCAATTCTGACTTGTGTATCCTTTTGCTTGATACTGTCATCATATTCTTTTGTTGTGAGTTTTATATTGTAATCCAAAGGTTTGATAGCTGGTTTTGCAGCCCCTAAACTAGTTTCAGATATAATTTCTAATGCATACTTTCTTTGATGCATCAATATCCCTTGTTTGGACCTAGAAAACTCAATACCTAAAAAATATTTCAGCTCCCCTAAATCCTTCATTTTGAAAGCACTTTGTAAATCTGTTTTTGTCTGTTATATCAAATTGAGACTGTCTCTTTTAATTAGCATATCATCTACGTATACTAATACTATAGTCATGCCCTCAGTACTTTTCTTGAAAAATAGTGAATGATCAAACTTGCTCTGTTGAAAAGAGTGACTAATTAGAGCCTCAGTTAATTTGGCATTCCACTGTCTCGGAGCTTGCTTTAAGCCATAAAGGGATTTAACTAGTCGACATATTGATTTCTCCCCCTGAATATTAAATCCCTGTGGTATTTACATATAAATTTCATCATACAAATCCCCTTGAAGAAATGCATTGTATACATCCATTTGATGTATACACCACTGCTTTTGAGCTGCAATAGCCAACACAGTTCTTACTGTTTTCATCTTCACAATTGGACTGAATGTTTCTTGATAATCAATGTCCTCTTGTTGACTGAATACTTTTGCTACTAATCTCGCTTTGAATCTTTCAACTTCTCCAGTAGCTTTGTATTTTACCTTATATATCCATGTGCATCCTATTGTATGTTTTCCTTCTGGTAAAGTCACAATCTCCCAAGTATGGTTATCTTCCAATGCCTTAATTTCAGTTTGTATTGATTCTATCCATCTTGGATCTTTAATAGCCTCTGCATATGAGTTAGGCTCTATGACTGTAGATATAGCAGATGTAAATGCTTGATACTTGGGTGAGATATTTTCGTAGCTGATATATTTGTTTAAAGCATATGGAGTATCTTGATACACATTAAGTGATACAAAGTCTTGAAGCCAGATTGAAGGTCTTTTATCTCTTTGAGACCTTCTAATCTCTGTCTGACTTGTAGAACTCCTAGAAACATTTGTCATATTGTTAGAGTTGTTAGAAATAGATTGAGTATTAGGGATCATGCCTATTTGTTGACTTTCTGTTGTTTGTTCTTGATGATTTGAATGTTCTTGACTCCTCTGTATGTCTGAGTTGTTTCCATATATATGTTCATTTGAGTCAAATGTTTCAATGTTATGGTATTCCTCTAAATCAGTTAATTCCTGATTGTTATTTGTACATACTTGACTTTGTGTTGTATCATATGCTAGTTGTTGTAAGCTGTCATCATAAGTAAATAGCCTTGTAGCAGCTGACTGTTTAGAACTTTGCTTAAATGGAAATGTGTCTTCTCTGAAGTTGACTTCTCTACTTATTATAAAGCTCTTGTTCTCTGGATCATATAGCAGATAACCCTTTTGGTTTTCACCATAGCCCATATTTATAGTTGGTCTTGCTCTAGGCTGCATTTTGTCATGCTCCTGTACTACCTTGACATAAGCTAAACACCCCAATACTCTCAAATGGTTTAAGTTTGGTCTCTTACCAAACAAACTTTCATATGGAGTTTGATTGTCTATGACAGTACTTGGCATTCTGTTAATTAAACATACAACACTTAGCACACACTGTCCCCAAAATTTGATAGGTATGTTAGCTTGAAGCCTCACAGCTCTTGTGACTTCTAGAATGTGTCTGTGCTTTCTCTCAGCCACTCCATTCTGCTGAGGAGTATATGCACATGACTTTTGATGAATGATTCCTAAATTATTGAATAAACTCTCACATATTGAATTCACAAACTCAGTGTCATTATCTTACCTGACTACTTTGATATCCTTCCCAAACTGATTTTTGATTAATAACACAAATTTCTATAAAGTAATGCTCACATCTGACTTTAACTTTAGTAAAAATATCCATGTATATCTAGAGTAATCATCCACAATTGTCAAAAAATATTTGTTCCCATCAATTGTAGGGATCTTATAGGGACCCCATAGATCAAGATGAATCAATTCAAACAATTAGCAGACTTAGTATAGCTAATAGGAAATGGCAGTCTTGTTTGTTTTGCACAAGGACATACGGTACATTTTCCTAACTTTTCTACTATTGTTTCAGTCTTTATAGCACACAGAATCCTTTTTAGTATTGTAGCTGATATAGGACCACATATCTTATGCCAAAGCTCTATATCCTTCTCAGACTTGACTTCAATTATTGTTGGAGATTCATTTGTTGCACACAGACTTTCTACACTTGACTGTTCTGTATGTATATTTCCTGTAAGTATGTATAGTCCACTGTCCTCTCTACCAATCGCTCTCATCTGCCCATTGAAGAGATCCTGAAAGATATAAAAATCAGGAAAAAATGCAACTGAGCACATTAACTCCTTAGTGACTTTAGAAACAGATAACAAATTGTATTTGAATTGAGGAATGTGAAACACATTAGAGACTGTAATGCTATTAATGATATTGCTAGAACCAATGTGTGCCACATGAGTCACATCTCCATTAGGTAGAAACACCTTCTTTGGATAGTTCGTTTGTTTAACAGACATTTTATTCATAAGATTTATATCAGCTACCATATGATTTGTGGCACCAGTATCAATTATCCATTCTTGTGGACTGGTAAAAACTGAGCAAGTAAGTCTAATACCTGCTGCATTAGTTGTAGAATCACCAGACTCATTCACTTTATTACTATTATTTAGAATTTACAGTATTTGCTCATACTGCTCCTTAGAGAAAGTGCATGCTGTTATAGGTGGCAATCCTTGTATACTCAATTGGGCAGTAGAAACATCATTTCTCATATCCTGTTTTGAACCTTGAGTGACTGTATTTCCTGCAGTTTGAAATTGCCTTGTCTGATCATTGCTACTGATCAAGCCATTTATACCGTGAGTCCTGACTTGATTCTTATTCTCAGCTATCACATTATAAGCTGCATTGTTGCCATTCACTCCACCTTTATTTCTATTCTTGAACTCATTAGGGTAAACCCACGATTTTATAGCAATTTTCCTTGCTATGTCCTCTCATTTTGCAAAACTCACACTGTACATTGTAATTCTTCCTAAACCTTTGATTTCCTCCAAAGCCACTTCTAGTATACATAGCTATATCATACTGACTAGCTTCCATTGCTGGATTAGCACCAAGTAACCCTGTAGTTGCAGCCACATCCCTTTGTCCTTCTTCACTGATAATCAATCCATAAGCTTGATTCACAGAAGGAGTTGGACTCATCATTAATATTTGACTTCTTGCTTGACTATACGATTCATTCAATCCCATCAAGAATTGAAACAGTTTTAGCTTCTGTAGATGCACCACATACTCCCTTGATCTTGCACATTCACAACTAGGAGCAGGAACTAAAGCTTCAAATTCTTCCCATAAATCTTTGAGCTTCGAAAAATATACAGAAACTGAAGCTGTCCCTTGACTTAGAGTAGCAATTTCTTTATGTAGATTGAACGATCTTGAACCATCTACCTTATTAAAACTTTCATGAAGATCATTCCACACTGCCTGAGCACTTGACGCATACATTATGCCCCCTAACAGACCACTTGAAACAGAGTTCAAGATCCGAGACAATACAATTGCATTAACTCTCTCCCAATGACTCCAATTACACTCGGGAAAATTTTCTTTAGAATAGGACCCATCAACCAACCCCAACTTGTTTCTCTCCAGCAAAGCTACTTTCATAGATCTATACCACATGGAATAATTCTCAATTCCAGTTAATTGAAACGATATAATCTGAATTTCGCTTACATCCGATGGTGATAGAAAAAAGGGGTGATTGTAATCGATTCTTGGGTTTTGATTTCCAGTCATTCCGTGTGAAGAAGCTGCTGCATGTACTGTCTGAGTGCCATCATTTATCACTCCATTGTTATTCGCCATTTTTGCACAATTTCAAGAATTCACAAAGGAAGAAACAAATTCAAGAATCGTTAGCAATTAGATTTGCTCAATGCTCTGATACCATGTAATTATTCTTGTAATAGATCAATTAGACAATGAACAAGAAAGAAGAAGCAGAGTTCATCAATGGTGAAGAAGATGAGGAAGAAGAAGACTCAAACAGAATGTGAGAAATAGAGAAATAAAGCCATAAGGAAATAGTGAATCTTAGTAAATTCTTATTCAATTACTTCATCAGATACAATGATTTTGATATACTTATATACTAACTAATATGGGTTAGCTAACTAATTAACTAACTATTACACATTAACTAACACTATAACTAATTAACAGAATGATGACTAACTTATGAAAATGACTAAACTAGCCTTACTAATATATATACTTTATGTATATTATATTATTTCATTTCCTACGCAGACAAGATTTGAGAAGCTTAATTAATCAAAATTTGGATAGTGTAGAGCATAAAAGCTGTAAACAAAAAGAATTTAAGGTGAATACACACACGTCATTAATCACACAGCTACCTTATTATTTAAAATAATGAGTTTAAGTTTTATGTAGTAATAATGTAAAAAATATTTATAGCAATCAAGTCACTTAAAAGGTAATTCATGTAATTCTATTAATACGTGTTGGTTGATAAAATAAGATATAAATAATGTTTACCTGAAAACCTTTAGCAATATTGTTAAATGGATGATTAAGACATTGCACCAACAAGATCCCAACAAGCTGACGAGTTCCTGACATCGTTATGAAATACTTATAAAGGTTATAACTTTAGACTGTCAAAGTACAATTGTACTAAGACTCATTCTAATTATAATTAGCAAATTTTGTATACTTTAATCAATATGTTTAACATTATTTTGGGTTCTACTAAGCTAAGCTGAAAGCTCATTTCAAGAAACCTGCCGCCGCCTAACAGCTTGTTTGGATGATTGTTACTGTAAGGGGTTATCCTGACTTTCGTATTATATTTAGTTTTCGTATTTCTTGAATGTAATGATAATATATTTATTATAATTGGTTTTTTTTCTTCTGTAGAATAAAATTATAATTCTTCCATATTTGACTTGTCCTTTGTCTTATAGGAAAATGTTTGGACTTGTATAAATTGAGGATCATTCTTTCTCATTCAGTAGCATCCACAATGTAGCCATATAAGGTTTGAGAATCGTGTTTAGGGGGAGAACTTTACGGGACAAGTGTTCGTGTGCACTTGTGTTTGCCTCTTCGTGAGGTTGTTCTCTCAATATTTTGTACTATATTTTTGTATAGTGGATTGCTCATCTCTGCCGTGGACGTAGGTCAATTGGCTGAACCACGTTAAATGTTTGTGTCTCTTTTGATATATTTCTCGTTTGTTGTTTGACTTATCGTCGTTCAAGGTTTGCTTTGCTAGCTTCCGCATGACACCTGACTTTTTTCGGTCCTAACAAGTGGTATTAGAGCGAGGTTCCAGACATGTTCATCTTGGCGGGTTTAGTTCTAGCCGCAACCTATTTGACGGTAATTATGATTTTGTCTGAGAAATATGACCGGAGTACTACTCTCGTTGAGACAAACTTTGCAGTGGAGATTTGGAGATGCGACCTGTTGAAGGCTATATGAAGAAGGTGGATCGGATTTATTTTGTCAGAAAATTCAGGCTAAAGGGGAGAATTGTTAGAGGTTGTCCTGATTTTCTTATTATATTTGGTTTTCCTATTACTTGAATATAATGACATTATATTTATTATAATTGTTTTTTTTTGTAGAATGAAATTATAATTCTTTCATATTTGGCTAGTCCATTGTCTTGTAGAAAAATGCTTGGACTTCTGTAAATTGAGGATCATTCATTCTCATTCAGTAGCATCCACAATGTAGCCATCTAAGGTTTGAGAGTCGTGTTTATGGAGAGAACTTTACAGGACAAGTGTTAGTGTGCACTTGTGGTTGTCTCTTCGTGAGGTTGTTCTCTCGATATTTTGTACTATCTTTTTATATAGTGGATTGCTTATCTCTGCCGTAGACGTAGGTCAATTGGCTGAACCACGTTAAATATTTGTGTCTTTTTTGTTATATTTCTTGTTTGTTGTCTCGCTTATCGTCGTTTAAGGTTTGCTTTTCTAGCTTTCACATGGCACCTGACTTTTTTCGGTCCTAATAGTTACACATTATTTCGTAATGTATCGTATTTATTGTAATATATCGTTTGATGAATACAATATTTTGATAGATTGTATCATTTGACGTTGTTTCATAATATCATGCACCAGCAATATGAAAAATAAACTTACAATATTATAAACAAAAATTATGATACAGGGTAAATTTATAATATAAAAAGGGTAAATGATAAAATAATTTTTTCTTAATAATAATGAAGGGAGAGATGAGAGAAAAAGACAAGATAACGACGTAACCACACCAAATCAGTTGTTACATAATGTGGCAAAATTCGTCGTTACGTAACGACGAATTTAACGATACGATACAATAAAATTTAAGTAACAGCCAAAATAAATATCGTATTTAAAATAACAATACGATACAATACAATATGTAACAACCATCCAAACAAGTTGTAAGGCGTTTATTGTTGACCTTAATTTCCGATTAACATATATAAACTAGTAAACTTGCCCGCGCTTTGCGCGTCGTTTAAGAAACATCAATAAAATTTTAAAAAAGAATTTATCGAGTTAATAACAAATGCATTTAATATTATCCCTCTTTTTATGAGAAAGAAAATCGCCAAAAATAAAATACATTTGGTTTAATTAATAAATTTAATTTATTTGTAGCAAATAATCTATGTGATATATAGTTAATTGTATAATATCAATAAATATTACTTAAATTTTATCTAATTAAGAAAGTCCAAGACCAAGAGAAATAAAACCTAAAATTAAAATAAAAGTTGCATAGATTTTTAAAGCTACCAATTACACAAATAAAATAAATTAAATTATTGTTAGTTGTATATTGAGAAGCTGAGAATTTGTATGAGAAAAAATATATACTTCTTGATAAAAGATCATTAGGGAGATCTTTTCCTCTTACTTTGCATGTTAAAACTTTTATTTCGTTAATTTATTATATTATTCTGGTAGTTAAAGCATGATTTTACGTGATACATTTAATTGAGTAACTGTAATATCAAATTAGAGATAATATCACACTTTAAAGAATAAAATTCACTAAGCAATCACAGGAACGATTAATTTATTTAATAAAAAACCGTTCAATAACACACTTAATAAGATAAGAATCAAAACTAATTGTGTGTAAATCCTAACATTAGAATAATGAGTATTGTTTGCACGTTGATTATGAACTTCACTAAGTTTTTAATCATCGATAGCATAACCCGAAAATAAAATTATTTTATTTCATAAAGTTAATAACTCATTTTAAACTACTGAAAGCCTGCCCCATTCACAGTGTTAAATTTTTGATCGGTAATAACCTATTATTACATGTGATTTCTTAATTAATTGGATTGCATTATATGTTAACTTAAAGTTATCCACAAATTGTCAACGTCATATTTTAATGCCTAATTCAAAAAAGTTCATTAAGAAAAGAAATAGAGGGAAAAGATTTAAGAACATATAGAAAAATATATTTATAAAAATGATAAATTTATATATAACAGGAAAAGAAAAACACATTAGAAACTCACTTCGACCTCGGTAAAATCACGACTCAAAGCTATTGCTTTTGTAGAGTATAAATATATACAACAAAAAATATATATCAAAATCACTATGTATTATTTGAAAAAAATCACTACTTCAGCTTAGACAACATAAACCTAAAGATGACAAAATCAAAGACCATTAATGAGAACTGTGAAATACGCTTTACTTCGATCTTCACCTCATTATTTGACACTTCCTCTTAAACATCTTCTTAAGATTCACACATGTACGGAATATCTTCATGCATTTACCTTAAACAAGAAACAAAGAATAGAAATTATACCATATCTTAGTATAATTTTTTTCCCACTACAACCTTTGACATCGAGATAGCTCAAACCATTATAAGCAAAATATAAAATTAGTATCAATCACATTTGTTCAAAATATAGAAGTCCTTATATAGGTACATATGGAGGAACATATGATGAATAGTCATAAACTTACACATTAAATATTTAGAGGTTATGAATATAAAAGACATGAGAGTTAGTGAGATTATTAAAAATATAGGTTATGAAGATAAAGGGGGTGTGAGTTATGAAGATAGAATTTTTAATATAAAAAAAATAAAAAAAATGATGGAAACCTAAAAAAAAAGAGGTTTCGCTTGAGAGAGGTGCCACCTCACTCTTTTATTGTCCACTTATATATATATATATATATATATATATATATATATATATATATTGATGTGAAAAGACATGGTTCAGTTGAAGGGGAAGAATGTAAGAACTAAAGTATCCAACAAAGTTAAATTAATGATTAATATAATGACTTTTTAATTATAAGAATAAAGCAATAGGGTAGGGATTATTGTTGGAAAGACACTTGCGTTGGTGGGTCATTAACCCCACTAAGAATAAAACGTTTGTGATAGCGATTCATCCACGTGATTGATGGTAGGAACTCCCCAAACCTTATACATAATTCTTTTTTAACCTAACCACTTAAACACTTGTCCGAACTTATACAATAGACTCTATAGATAAAATATTCATCAAATTTTGATAATGTTTAATTTTAAAGGAATTTTGATAATTTCTATGCATATAAAATTTACTCTCCTTTCCCTTTCCCTCTCCCCTCCCCTCCCCTCCCGTAATCAGGGACAACTAAATTGGAGGGGGAGAGGAGAGGGAGAGGGAGAGGGAGAGGGAGATATATATATTAAAAACCCTTTACTAAAAGTAATTTGAAAAAAGTGAACATTGTAAGACATGTTAATAATTTCTGCACCATGACGTCTAATCTTCCCTAATATCGGTCCATTTAAATATATTGTTTCAGTTTATATGGATGTATTTTTCTTTTAGTCCGTTTTAAAAAGAATAAATTCTTTTTAAATTGAGAAATAATTTAACATAAAGTTCCTACTTTACCTTTAATGAGAAATTTTTAGAGCCACAAATTATTATGACATATTTAAAATCATAAATTTTAAAAGAATTATATCTACACAAAATGATATAGTTTGTTTAGGATCATATATCTCAAAAATCCTCAGTTCTTTTTTTAACTTTATACCTGATCAAATATGTTAACATAAATTAAACGAGAGGAAGTATTACCGTAGACATGATTAAGAAAGGGACTGGGAAACCCCTAAATTAATCATGTGGTTTTTGCACCAACCGCCGTGATGATGATGGCATATTGCTGTAGGAACCAAACAGAACCTAACTCACAACAAATTACCCACAGGAATCATCAACCAATTGAGGTTTAGCTGATCTCATGATAAGATGCTGGCCCCCATTTTAGTCTTCTTCGCTGGAAATGGAAACAACAAACAACTAATTCTCATGTACGTGAAAGAAACAAAAGAACATATTAATATAAAAGAATTAAAGAGTACTAGATCAGACATAATTACTTTTTGAACAAGATCAATAAAATGTGCCTCAAGGGAGACATTTTTCATCCCTTGATAATTAATAGTATGGCTAGCTACAATTGGTTTATGCGTCACGCATGTTACGGTGTAAATTGTACGGGCGTCCTATTTGGTCGCTCCCATTTAACCTATACCTATATTTTTAAAGTTATTTAACGTATATTCTAATTTTTACAACTTCAGGCGCTGCCTTCCTGATACCTATGCAAAACTTCAGCTTATTTCGTGCTGAAATTTTTACAAATTAACTAAACAATTTCAACATCTTCTGCTGAAATTTTTGAAAAAGCTTTATGACAAACTAATTAATCCAGGACAAAACTTCAGCTTATTTAGTGCTGAAGTTTTTACAAATGAACTAAATAACTTCAGTATCTTCTGCTGAAGTTTTTGAAAAAGCTTTATGACAAAACTAATGAATCCAGGACAAAAAGCTTATTTAGTGCTGAAGTTTTTAGAAATGAACTAAATAAATTCAGCATCTTCTGCTGAAATTTTTGAAAAAGCTTTATAACAAAACTAATTAATCCAGGACAAAACTTCAACTTATTTAGTGCTAAAGTTTTTACAAATGAAGTAAACAACTTCAGCATCTTCTGCTGAAGGTTTTGAAAAAGCTTTATGACAAAACTAATTAATTCAGGACAAAACTTCAGCTTATTTAGTGCTGGAGTTTTTACAAATGAACTAAATAACTTCAGCACTTCTGCTGAAGTTTTTGAAAAAGCCTAGAATGCTGAAGTTTGTCTGATTACCTTTGCTACTTCAGGTCCGTATGCCTGAAGTTTATGCGAAAAGTGGGTACGCTTGCAATTGTTTTTGCAAAGCGGGTATAAGTTAAAACGTGACCCAAAAAGCGGGTATAGATGCAAAAAGCCCCCATGTTACGTTGTACATTGTCTTTTAACAGTTTAACATTTTGACCTCTTGGAAGACAAACTATGATGAACCACGTCGTTCAATCACCGAGGGCTTCAAGTCTTTTTTCGAGGATTCAACTTGAAGTTTTAATTCTTAAATTTTTAGACTTCTTTTATGATTAGTGCTAATTAAGTTAATTTTGATTATGAAATGCTCGAAACCAAACCTAAAGTAAAAAAAAAAAAAATACGGTTTGATCCAAAGTATAATTATTGAAATGTTATTGAAAATGGAAAAAACCCAATTGTCTCCCCATAGCTCCTTCTTCCTCAACTACCTCAATAACTCTCTCAGCTCATTCCTTGTTGTAAAAATTGCTAATATATCTTCATTATAACAACTCGGCTGGTAGTTTTGCATAATTTAGCCCCGTTTCCTTATTTGGTGTTCCTCGTATGTGTATGTGGTGTTTGGTGACTTGCGGGAATAGTTGGGGATTTGTGTCAGAGAGGTTTTGAAGTGAATTGAGACACTTAGTCTCATTTTGAAAACTTAAGTTGTAAGTGTTGACCAAGGTTTGACTTTT
This sequence comes from Nicotiana paniculata, assembly GCA_005239505.1. Taxonomy (NCBI): domain Eukaryota; kingdom Viridiplantae; phylum Streptophyta; class Magnoliopsida; order Solanales; family Solanaceae; genus Nicotiana; species Nicotiana paniculata. The sequence goes on along the minus strand of ML326229.1, from coordinate 34,814 downwards.
GCATAAATGACCCCGGAATCGTATTTTGATGGTTCCAACAGATTCATATGGTGATCTTGGACTTGCGCGTATGTGTGAATTTGAGTTTCGAGGCCCCTAGATTTATTTGGCTCTAAATGTCAAAAACTGGAAAGTTGAAGGTTTGGAAGGTTCATAAGTTTGGCCTGGAATTGACTTTGAGACTATCAGGTTCGGATTGTTGTTCTGGAAGTTGAAATAGGTTTGTTATGTTACTTGGACTTGTGTGCAAAATTCAAGGTCATTTCGAGTTGGTTAGACGTGATTCGACATGAGTTTTGGAGGTTGAAAGTTTGATTATATCTTTAAGCTTGAATCGAGGTGCGATTTGTGGTTTGTTGTTGTTTTGTGTGATTTGAGACCTTGAGTAGGTCCATGTTAGGTTTTGGGACTAATTGGCATGATTGGACGGGGTCCTAGGGACCTCGAGTGTGTTTCAGATGGATTCCACACCTTTTTGGAGCTTGTTGGTAGGTAAGGTGTGGTGCCTTCGGACATGCGTAGTTAGTTTTGCAGGTGCGAGTTCGCAGAAGTGGACATGAGTTTGCAGAAGCGGAGTTGACTGGGGAGCTGGGAGTCTGCATCTGCGGAGAAATGAGAGAAGAAGCGCTTGTGCAGGACCAGAAGCGACTCCGCAGAAGCGAGAATTACTTTGCAGAAGCGAAGGGTCGGGCAGTTAGTGAATTTCCAAATGCGGTCGTGGGCTCGTAGAAGCGAGATCGCAGATGCGATAGAGTAGTCCGCAAAAGCGGAAATTGTTGGGCAGAATATTTTAACCAAGGTTTGGCTTATCTTATCATATTTTGAGATTGGGACGGTTTTTGAGGAAATTTTTACCACTTGGTTGGGGTAAGTATTCTTGACTTGGATTTGATTTTATTTCATGATTCCATCTTCGATTTTGGCTTTTGGTTGATGAAATTTAAGGTGAAAATTAGGGGAGGCTGGGTTAAGCTGGGTTCCCAGATGAAGAAGGGGTCCACAGATGCGGATGCATGCAATGGTTTGCAAATGCGGACTTGGATGGAAGCAGGGGAGATCGCAGATGCGTGCATGTTTCAATAGAAGCAGAGGCGCTTCTACGAGGGAGGAACCACAAAAGCGAAAAGCGGCTGGAGGATCAGGAATCGCAGATGCGAACATTGGTCGCAGAAGCAGTCCCGTAGGTGCGGGAAGGGGACTGTAGGTGCGCATGGTCGGGACTTAAGTAGATCTCGCAGATGCAAGCTTTTGACTGAAATTGCAGTACAACAGGTAGGGCGATTTGGACTACAGATGTGAGAATTGCTGGCAGATGTTAAAAATGAGGGTTTGGTCATTTTTCTCATTTTAGGATTTGTGGAGCTCGGTCTAAGGCGATTTTTGGAGATATTTTCATTCTAATTGAAGAGGTAAGTAAATTTTAAGTACTTTTTATGATAGATGTTGATTACCCATTGATTACTACACCTAGTTTGTGTGAATTTGAAGTGAAATTTGGGGATTTGAGGCTATGTTATTAGAGAGTGAGATTTGATGAATTGAAGGTCGATTTGTGGACGGAATTGGATGAAATTAGTATGGTTGAACTCGTAATTGAACGTGTATTCGGAAATTCTGAATTTTGTCAGGTTCTAGGGTGTGATCCCGATATTGAGTTTTTGAGTTGATTTTGCATATTTGATTCAAGTTTTTAGATTTATCATTTGGAATTATTTTTGATGGTTTTTATTGATGATATTAAGTTGCTTTGGCTAGATTTGAGTTGCTTGGCGTGGCAAGGGCTTTTTGGAGTATTCTTTTGCGCATTTTGAGGTAAGTAACATACATAAACTTGGACTAGAGGGTATTTAACCCAGGGAACTATAATTTGTGGGAGGTATTGGGGTGACGTACACGCTAGGCGACAGACGTGTGTGTGTGCACCGGAGTATTCATGATTAGAGGTGGCTTTTAGGCTATTATGGGATTGTTTTGCTATCATGTGTTGTTATATTCATGTTTTCTAAATCTGGATGATTACTTGAGTTCTGACTCATGTTAGAAATTATGCCTAGGCTATGATCTACTTGTTTGAGATTTGATCGGGTATTCTTGTCATTTTTGAGCTGTTTTCCGTAAATATACACATAGTCTCTATCATGATGCCATATCCGTATATGATATCTCTATGTCAGTACTTTCTTATTTGACTCCTCACATGTTGTTGATGCCTCCTATGTGTAACATTATTGAATTGAATACTGTGAGATGTGGTTAACTGAGACTTGACCAGTTGATGAATGAGCTTAGGCCATAGAGCCGATTTGGTATTGATTTTGAGGTGACGCGTATGCAAGGCTCATATTGGGTTAAGTGTTATTTATCTGGAGCGACTTGTGCACCAGGCCTAACTATTAGGCTATGTGATTATGATTAGCGCTTGGGCTGGATCTACCCCTCTTGATTCTAACATACCAGTAGTGGCGCCGACACAATGTTTTATATACGTGATTGATGATGGGCATTTATGCCAGACACCCATACAATGCTAGGTGTTGTTGAGGGGTTATTCTTAATGGTTTCATTGTGATATTTTTGATTTGACATGTAGCCATAGAGATGTACCTTCCTCATACTAGTTGGTAAATGAAGTGTCTTATTCGTGCTGGGCTTAAACTGTTATACTTGGAAAGCATGCCTAAATTCCTAAATTGTGAACAAGCTAAACATAATATCATCGAGTTACATGCTTCTACAATTTCCTTCATATTTTGAAGTATTACTGGTTATTGATATTTGTCTCTCGCTGTTGTTTCTATGCTCATCACTATTTTTAGCCTAAGTTTAGTTTATGGGGTTGGTTGTAATCATAATACACTCTACACTACGTGTGCGGATCTAGGTACTTCCGGACGAGGTGATCTCTAGAGTTCTGTTGCTACCAGCTTTTGGGAGACTACGAGGTAGCTGCTATGTCGTCCGCAGATCTTGAAGTTCTCTTTCATTGTTCCTATTATTACTGTTCTACTAATTCGAACAATTGTATTGCGGATTTGGTCTTGTATTTGATACTCAGTTATTGCTCATGTGCTCGTTGATATCAGATTACTGGGATGGTTGTAGTAGTATTTTTGTCATTTTCATAATTTATTTCAGTATATCTCTGTTGTTGAGTTTATTAAACCATGTTTATCCAAGTTCGTTGTTATTGCGTGACTGTTGGCTTGCCTAGAAAGTAGTGTTAGGCTCTGTCGCAGATCTGGTGGGAGTTGGATCGTTACTAACTCTTTGGTAGTACCTGTATTTCATGTTTAGACTTCGATACTATTGCTGGTACACATATATGTTTTTGAGCTGTACATGTTACATATAGTGGGTATTCTTGACCTGAGACCTCTCACTACTTCACTAAGGTTAGTTAGGATACTTACTGAGTACATGGGGTCAATTATACTCATACTACACTCATACACCTTGCATGCAGATGTTGAAGCCGAGCTGCTGTGAATGGTGGAGGTTGTAATTGATGATGTACCTGTTTTCCGGATATAGCTACCACCTGATCTTGGTAGCTTAGGATTTGTACTTCTGTTTTTTTTTTCAAACATATGTTGTATTCATGCTTTATACCCGCTTTGTATATCTCTATCTTAGTTGCTTATGATTTGTACTACAAATCCTTGGGATGTGTTATGGAATTCAACTATTTTTATTCCTTGTTAATAATGACCTCTCACTTGAGCTACATTATTCTATGTTTGGCTTACCTAGCATGTTGGGGTTAGCTGCCATCGCGACTAGTTGAATGAGGTAGGTATTTTAGCTGACAGGGACCTCAGGGAGATCGTGGTCAAGGTTAGGAGGGTAAACGATAGGTTGATGAGTATTAAGCTTGTAGTTGGTGTCGCGCCCCCTTTTCTCGCAAAATCGGGTTTCGACACGTGACAACTCTTTTAAGGAAGAGGGGTTAAAAGAGAGAGTCTCCACCTAACGGGTTTGAGGTGCGTTAGGGCACCTATTTGCAAGTAACTATGGTTTAACCAGTTTGCGTCACCAAAGATCACGTACGGGCTCAAATTACCTCAAGGAGAAGGTGTTAGGAATTCCTCGAGGTCCACAACTGTGGATCCCGACCGAACTCCAATTATATGAATTAGTCTAAATAAAGAGGAAAGATAAAATTGGGCAAATAAAATAAATGATTTTAAGGCAAGGTAGGGGCTCCTAAGTTTTTTAGCCTAAAGGATCACCTCGTGCAACATAAATAATACTTCGTAACTTCCTCGAGGTGAGGTGTTACTCGTATTATTCAGCGGGAACAGCCTAGCATCTCGTGCTACCCGATTACTATCTTTAAGTTGTTTACCTAAAGCTCACTAATTGATTCTAAATCGTACCTTATGTGTGCACTACTTGTCCCATACCTATAGTTCAGGAGGCATTTGGACCTCTATCTTGGATGGTTCTAGACTTAACTTAGGTTTCTCAAAAATGATAAAACTAGGCGACATACACAACAAGTTGGATTTTCATGTAAAAGAAAATAAGTGCTCAAGTTAGCCTCCACACTTAGACAACAAATGCACGCAAACAAATTGGCGTTTTACAGTTGCAAATTTTAGACAAGTTAAAGTCATTAAATCCTATAGACATGATCTCTATGTGATTATGGATTTTAATATACAGACAGTTTCATACGCGAGGTACCATTTTTTTAAATGCCACGTCTAAGTGACTATGCAGTTGCCTACTGATTATAGATTATACGATGTTAAACCTATAGGCATGATATCTAGGTGATTTATGTAGTACTTGGCGATGCTAACCATAGGAGAATATTCCGAATTGCTTAGTTGGATCCTATAGGCTTGCTTTCTAATAGTGGCAATGACACACTGTTGAGAGTTCAACATTAGCACTTAAAGGAAGCGAGCAGGATAATCAATGGTTAAGACTGATTTCAGACCCTATAGGCATGTTTCCTATAATCAATAACTAGGACTGATTTTAGATCCTATAGGCATGATTTCTATAATTGATAATTAAGACTGATTTTAGATCCTATAGGCATGTTTATTAAGTGAACAACAACATATTATCCAAATTAACCCAATACGCATGATTTCTAAATTACAGATTAGGTAGCACGTAAATTAATAGAATCCTATAGTGCCTAATATATATGCTGTAATGCACATTGAGACATTGGTCACTTAATTTCCTATAGGCATGGTTTCTAGCATGTGGAAGCAAAATACGTCAAATTAAATACCTATAGGCAAGTTCTCTAACATGCATCATAGTAGAACATATTTGAACAAAGTAAACACCTATAGGCAGGTTATCTAGTACACACAATGGCAGAACGTATTTGAGCAAAGTAAACACCTATATACAAGATTTCTACCCATTTCATGCAAATGTTAAAACCTCTTTTTCTAGTTTTACTAACACCCCAATTGTTATTACAACATTATTAAAGACCCAATGACTGGAATAAACTACAGAGTAAAAATAGCTATAATGAGCCTAAGGCATGCCCAAAAACATACCCAGCCTGGCCAAGCCTTCATTCTCGTACTCATGTAGTTTACAACAACCCAGAAATCATATCTTAATTTATGTAAAGCAGCCAAACCAATTGATTCAACCAGTAGGTAAAAACGTAGCGTTGAGCAATTAGGAAGGAACCAGGACCCTGGTGTGTCAGAGTTTCCAAGGGCTTCAAGAACCCATGGCAGTGCTCACACTAGGGAGGTTAATAGAGGATATTCAAGGAATGACTAAGGACCAAATGCTAGTGCATCAAGAGTTCACAAGGGTCTCAATTGGACCCCGAGCAATGATCACACTAGGGGGTCAAATGATAGAACCTAAGTAGCCTTGGCTTTCAGCAGGCTAAGGATGAGAACTCAAAAGAGCCCAGGTAACAAGTGAAAGAGAGTGGACCAAGATTGAGAGACAAGAATTGAGGGATACACTTATAATTTAAACAAACATGACCAAATTGAGCATATAGAGCAGATAATCGAACAAGTCACATGATTTAAAAAAAAAACATAGTAAAGACTTAGAAACATGTTGAACACTTAGCACATAGACAATCACATATTGACAGAGTTAGAAAAATGGCAAGTTTGTAGGATTGACAAAAATCATCATGCACAGATACATAATGTCACGACCCAAAATCCATCAAGGTCATGATGGCGCCGGACACCACGGTCAGGCAAGTCAACACTCAATGGTTAATTAAATTCCTATTTTAGTATTTTGAAAATCGTTACTTTTTATTTCATTATCTAAAGATCAAATAAAGTTACCGAGTAAAAAATGATGTTTTAAATAATTTAATCGACAAATACATCCCAAAGTCATCCCAGAACCCGGTGTCACAAGTGCATGAGCAGTTTCTAAGACAAACCAAATGAAATACAATAACCGTCCAGAATACAAATGGGACAGTAAAGAAAGTACAATACATTAGAGGAAGACTCTGATGGCTGCGGATCATCTCGAGGGGAGCAGTTCTCCTAAGTCTCCAGGCCAGCCACATCACTGCGTCAAGCGGGGCCATTAGATATACATGTACCTGTGCAATAAAAATGCACAGCAAATGTAGTATGAGTACGAAAATAACCCGTACCCAGTAAGTATCCCGCCTAACCTCGAAGAGGTAATTACGAGAGGTCGAATTTGACACTTTCTAGAAATAAAATCAAGGGTGACACTAAGTATGGATATCATAGGTAATTAACAAATAGTGATAGGAAATAACAACTTCTTCCACATTTACAAACTTTAAATCTTCGTCATTTCAGTTGACAACTTATAATTCCAGGCCAGTAAACAGTTAAAAATCTCATAAAGTACTCAGAAAATATCATACGCAAGAAATGCCGAGGGTCGAGCGGCTCGAACCAACGATAAATGTAAATTGTGCAGTGCCGAAGAGTCGAACGACTCGAACCATAGATGCGTCTATTACCCCGCTCGCGAATCGATCATGCGACGCGGTCATATATAAATAATAGAGTTACCCTGCTCTCGCATCATACATGCGACTCGGGCACTCATAGATACACACATTACATAATAATTCACATTTTATCAGGAAAACAATTAACCAAGGAAGTGATAAAATTCTCTTTTAATGGACGCGAAGATAGTATTTAAATTTTTTCCAAAAATTTGTTTACCAAGTTCGATAAGGTTTAATCATTTCCAAATTCATCAATAAGGTTACAAGTATGGAAAATAAAACATGCTTTTGGGTCCTAGCTACCCGGGTATAAGCATAATACTAGCTACGCACGGACTCCCGTCACCTCGTGCGTACGTAGCCCCCACAAATAGTAGCACATATTTAATTGTTTCACCTATGAGGACAATTCTCTCTTACATGATTAGAAAAGAGACTTACCTCGCTCCGAAGATTCATAACCGACTTCCAAGCCCTTCCAGCGAGTCAAATTGATGCACCACGCCCAAAAACTATCCAAATAACGGGAAAACCAATGAAAATATACTCCAATACTTATAACAATTTAATTTATATAAATTTCCAACTCCGCTTGAAAAGTTTACAAAATTACCCTCGGCCTACGTGCCCGGATTTCGAATTTTTTTGAAGATAAAGATTACCCATAACTTTACGAACTTAAATATATAATCCTCTTTCAATTTCATGCCCAAAGTTATAGATTATGAGATATAAGCTGTCAAAGTTAGCCCTATGCAACACAATGCGATTTCCAAACTCTTTCCGGACAAGCTGTAGTGTATCAACTATAACTCTTTGGAAAAAAATCCAAATGCCAAATGATTTGATTTTATGAAAAACAGATACAAAGGTCTATAACTTTCATTTTTGGATTATTTCCAAATTCCTTATCTATTGCAAGATACAAGCTTTCAAAGTCAGGTCACTGCAGCAGAAACTTTCTTCTACGCGATCGCGAAAGTACTTCCGTGATCGCGATTCACTGGCCATTTTCTCTCATTTTACTCATCGCGATCGCGATTAATTTCCTGTGATTGCGTAGCATACTACTGTATACAAAAACCAGCAGCTAAAAGTGGCCGAGAAATGGTCCGAAACCACCCCAAAACTCACTCGAGCCCCTCGGGACCCCGTCCGAACATACCAACAAGTCTCAAAACATATCACAAACTTAGTCGAGGCCTCAAATCACATCAAACAATGCTAAAAACACGAAGCACACCCAATTCGATTCTAATGAAACTAAGAAATCCCAAATTCTACATTCGATGCCGAAACCTATCAAATCACGTCCAATTGACCCCAAATTTTGCACACAAGTCACATTCATTACAGACCTGCTCTAACTTTCGGAATCGAAATCCGACCCCGATATCAAAATTTCCACTTCCGGTCGGACTTCTTAAAAACCTTCGAATTTCTAACTTTAGCCAAATGACTGCAAATTGACCTACGGACCTCCGAATTCACTTTCGATCACGCTCCTAACTCCAGAATCACCATCCGAAGCTATTCCGAGACTCAGAATCCCAAACGGACATCAATAACACTGAAATGCACTTCAACCCAGACTTATGAAATTTCTTCCAAATTACTAACATCCACAATATGCGCCGAAACGCTCCTGGGTCATCCAAAACCCGCTCCAAGTATACGCCCAAGTGTGAAATCATCATACGAACTTGCTGGAACTTTCAAATCCTGATTCCGATGTCGTTTACTCAAAAATCCAATGTTAGCTAATTCTTCCGACTTAAGGCTTCCGAAATGAGAATTTTCTTTCCAAATTGACTCCGAACTTCCCGAAATTCAATTCCGACCACGCCTACAAGTCATGATACCTGAAATGACGCTGCTCATGGCCCCAAATCGCCAAAGGACGCGTTAGATCTCAAAATGACCGTTGGGTCGTTACACATAATACCAAACAAATTAAAACCTAAAGGTCCAAATTATGCTAAGCATATATACCAGTGTAATAAGATAGTCATGTTAACTTCACATTAGGCAGCAAAACTACATTTAAACATGATAGGGAAACACAAATTATGACAACTACTGGTAAATCAAGTGAACCAAGACATGCTGAGGGGTATATTAACTGGGAACTAGTCATGGTTGATAGAACAGGATCTTGACACAGAATTGAAACCTACTACATATACAAGATTTCCATTATAGAGATTCTGAATAGAAACGGAAGATAAACTCATGTCATAAAGTAAGTGTAAGCATTCAGATTTGACCTAATAAACCAATTAACTAAAGGAAGTCCAAATTATACAGATGGAGCATGTTCAAATAACAGAGTGGACAACCCTAAGAAGAATTAAACACCAAAGGGATGCTAACAAGTGCAAAGGTCACACACTACAGTAGTTAATAACAAATTAGCTAATTAGACTTGAGTAAAATCTAATTTACTCGAATCAAGTCTAGACATGCTTTGAGCTATCAACATCATGAAGTTACATGTTAAGGAAATAAAAATTGGAGTAAAATAAACAGAATCGCACACAAAACAACCCAGAAAACTCATAAACTAACGAACTCCAGAAGTGAAGACACATGCAAATTGCAGATACATAGGAACAAAATTACAAAGGTTCAGTAACTCACCAGTTAAGCAAAAATACAAGAAAGAATAAAAGTCCACAGTGTTTTGAATATCAACGAGAAGGAAGAACCCAAAATTTTTTGGCCTTGGCTTTCAGCCAGCCAAGAACCAAAATATAGAGCGGGATAATAAAAAAATAACAAAGTAAAGCTTTGAATTTTTAATGAGATTCTATCGATTCCCCCTCTGTCCTAAAGGGGAATGGGGAGGGGTTTATATAGTGACAGAGATCAAACAAGTAAATAAGGAAGATTGTAAAATCAAACACAAATAAGGAAATATTATCATGCAGAATCAAATAAAATCGGATTTAGGGAAAAAAATAAGTAAACCCTAATTTTAGGAAAAATAAAATATTAACAGAATATTCACACATAAAGATGTACAGAGACACAAATAGCACCAAAATCAGTAAATTGAACTAATTAAGAAAAAAACAAGATCTGAAAACCCTAACTTTTAAGGCAAGTGAAAAATCGACAAAATCTAAACATAAGAAAATCAAACTCACAAATAATAGGACAAATATAGACAAGATAACACTCAAAATCAAAGACTTGAACAATTTTGAATAAAATTTGTAGACCCTAGTTTTAGGGTAAGTGATAATCAACAAAATATAAACAAAATCGGACTCATATGATGTAGAATAAACGTGTATAGACGGAATATCGTCCAGAGTCAAGAGATGAGAGTCAATCAGACAGGATCAGAGTGGTAATACTTTCCATGTTTAGGCAAGTACTAGGTAATGTCATAGAGAATCAACCAATAACGGAAACATACTAATATGGTAAGGAGATGAGAGGGAATAGGGAAAGGTTTTGAGAGTCCGCGGCTAGGGTTTCTCCGAGAAGAAGAGAGAGTAGAGAGGATTTAGGGGCGGTAGGTGGTGAGAATGGTTAGGGTTAGGGGGTGTTTAGGGTAATTAAAAGAGAGGGAATAATGTGGGACGTCGATCTCAGAGAGCAACGACCACGATTAGCTGGGGTCTTGGGTCGGGTTGGTTTAATTGATTGGGCTGGGGGTTGTTTGGGATAGGGTGTTAGATTTAGGGCCAGTAATTGGTCAAAAAATAGGTGAGTTTTTAGGCTAGTTTTTAAATACCCAATATTTAACAAATAAATAATTTATAAAAGTAATTAATAAATAACAAAAAATATTATTTGTTCACTAAGATGATTAAAAATAATTACTTAACATCATAAAAATATAGAAAGTCATTTTTTGCATAAATAATGTAATTATACATGCATATGGGCTATTATATCAAAATGTGCAATTAGCCTGAAAATGCAAAGGTAATTGTAAAAACTGCACTGAAAAATATTTAAAACATCATGTTGGTATAAATGATAAGTTTAGATTATTAAATCATCATAAAAATAGTTTGGAGGATAATTACCGGATATTTATATAATGAAATGCAGAAATAAACCGATTTAAAGTCTTTAAAAATTATGGAAAAATACTTTTGTGTGCTTATAAATCAAACGATGATGCATATGCACTACTTTGAAAGTGTGTGTGTGTGTGTATATATATATATATGAGGGAAAAATTGAGTATCAACAACTGCCCCTCTTTACCTGGGAATGATGAAAGAGTTGTCGGGTAAAGAAGATGACCGATTTTGACCGAATGGGGTGATTTTGGAAAAATATAGGCCGAACTCCGGTTTCTGAGTTGCCTACATATCCTTGGTTTTACGGGAATCAGGCCGTGTGTAGTTCTAGATCCAACGGTGGAATAAGCCGATGAAGTTGTAATAGAAACAAACAAGCTTTTCTAGATAGGACGTGATAGAAATTGTGAACGGATGTACCTTTGAATGGTTATGGATATTTGAACAGTTATCAGATGGGAGTTGGTTATGGACGGTGGTTGGTTACGTTTGAAATAACTGCAGGATGTGAACGGAAACTGGAGCGAAGATTACTCTTGTCAAAAGAACGGTTACTTCCTGGATTACCTGTAAAACATAATACACTATGCATGCAAATATACATGGATTATTGCAAGAATTTAAACATGATGCAAATTCCCTTTGGACCATGGAGATCGTCTTTGGACGGTGAGGATGATGTCCTTAGACCATGATGTCCCGGGACATAAAATGATGTTCTCGGGCCATGAGGATGGTGCCTTTGAACCATGACACCTTTGAATAATGATGTGCAATATTGAGAGATACTCAGGCCATGGCATGATGTCTTCTGGTTATGAGGATGATGCCTTCAGACTATGACGCCTTCGGACAAAATGGTGATATTTCAGCCCATGAGATGCAAGACATGATGCTTGGTTATGCATAGCGATACAAGACAGTGCTTAGTCTTGTGTAAGATCGGGGTAAGAGCTTAGCCCCGAGGTAGAGAATAGTCCAAGGTTTCAAATAACATAGCATTTGTGGTTATGCAAGGAGAGACAATGTTTAGTCTCATGCAATTGAGAAGGCAAGGCTTAGCCTCATGCAACAATGGAGACAATGCTTAGTCTCATGCAAGGAACGATAGTGCTTAGCCTTATGCAATTAAGGAGGCAGGGCTTTGCCTCATGCAAAATGGAGACAATGCTTAGTCTCATGCAGGGAAGGCAATGCTTAGCGTTATGAAATTAAGGAGGCATGGCTTAGCCTCATGCAAGATGGAGACAATTCTTAGTCTCATGCAAGGGAAAGGCAGTGCTTAGACTTATTCAATTGAGGAGGCGGGTCTTAGCCTTATGCAAGATGGAGACAATGCTTAGTCTCATGCAATGAAGAGATAATAAGTAGTAGTAGAGTATTTCTTAGCTTGAAATATGTTTGCACTTGGCAGCTTTGTCGTTATGAAGATAGTGATTCTGAGGTGTGCACGTATTTGCGAATATTACTTGTTCCTGCATCCAAAGGAAAATTGTGACTTTTACGGGGAAGGTTGGTTCGTGCCTTCGCCTGCCTGCTTTGCCTTGCTCCGTATCGAAATCCCGCTTGAGTCACCGTGGGTAACATCTGGCTGTTTTGTGAGATAAATTTTCGAAAAATACGCGTGCATATGATGAATGTAGTTATTTAGAAAATATGTATTATCAAGTAAATTAGATGAACCAATGACTGTGAAACTTTAGAGACATTGCGACTTCCTTGTATTAGAATTTTGAGGGTCCACCTCAAAATTCTGCCCTAGTTTACTTAGGCGATTCTCTAACCGTTCTGCATATGATGACGTTGGCTGGTCTTGCTCCGGAATTTTAAGGGTCATCCTCAAAATTCTGCCCCAGTTTCTGATTGTGGGGAAAATGAAAATTTTATTGAATTGTGGCTGAACCCACAGGGCTGCCTACGTATCCCCTCTTAAACGGGAATCATGTCAAGCATAGTTCAATTACATCAGATGAAGAAATGCAAGAAATCTAAACATAGTATCTTTTGACTGCGTCTGTGTTGATAGGCTTTGGCCAAATCTCTCCGTCCATTTCTACAAGTATGAGCATTCCTCCTGTTAGTACTCTGCGAACTGTCGCACCCCCTTTTTCCTTGCGAAATCGGATTTAGACATTTCTGAGACAACTCCCTTCCTTTTGGGATGGGGTATGGGATTTGAAGAGTAGCCACCTAACCGATTAAGGTGAGTTAGGGCATATAGAGTAATTGACTCATGAAACTAATTTGCATTACCAGAGATCGGGTAAGGGCTTGAAATTACCTTGAGAGGAAGGTGTTAGGCACCCCTCGAGGTCCACAACGGAGGGTCCCAGCCGAACTTAATTAAGTGAATTAGTCTTAAAGGAAAATAAATCAATTTGGACAAAGGTACATTACTTTAAAAACAGGAATTAATGTGGTCCTAGGTTTTTAGCCTATAGGATCATTTCCATGCAATACTTGGTAACTTTCCCCAATTTAGGGTGCTACTCATAGTATTAGCGCACGGGTCATCATCTCCTTTACTACCCAATTACTATCTTTAAGTTATTACCTAAGCGTTCTAGTAGCTTCTAACTCGTTCCTTATGCGTGCACTACCCGTCCCTTACCTATGGTACTGGAGGTATTTATGAGCTCTATTTAGGGTGGTTCTAGACTGACCTATGTTGCTTAAAATGAGGAAAATCTAGGCGACAAACAAAATTCAAATATGACTATCATATAAGGGGCCAAATAAGGTCTCATATTAACCTCCACAAGTAGACCATAAATGCACACAATTAAATCAGATAACTTTATTGATTTAGGATCCTATAGGCAGGATATCTAGATGAGCATAAACAGAATGTAAGAAGGCAGTTTATTAAAACGAGCATTGGGACCTACTAGCTTGCCTACCGTTTGATTAAGTTCTGAATCTGGGCACATTTCAGGCAACAAGATGTCACAATTGTTAGGCCCAGAATTCTTAATAGCCCTACAGGTTTTCCTAAGTGATAACCAGAACTGATTAACAGAATCCTATAGGCATGGTATCTACAATTGTTAATTATAGACCTATAACATGGTTTCTAAGCAAGTTAATGATTTCAAGCATGATTTCTAAGTTTACAAACCGATTTACCCTATAGGCATGATATCTATTAGTTTAAATCCTATAGACATGATTTCTAGGTTTTGAAACTGATCCCTTTTATTTCTATAGGCATGGTATCTAAATTAGAGAAAAATGGTTTTTATATCAACTATAGGTATGATATCTATTAATCACATGTGGGCAGAATTTTAAACAAGTTTCCAGGAGAGTTTATTAATTCACACAAATAAGATCTTATACGCATGATCACTAATGCATGTTGAGATTGAAAATATACGTAGATTCTATGAACATGAATTTCTAATGCAAAATTAATACAAGACCTATAGGCTGGGTTTCTAGTACGCCAAAAAATGGAAAATGCAGAGTAATACATAGTCAGAAAAACCATACAGGCTGGATCTCTAAACGAGTAGTAACATTCACATAATCAACACAATAGACCTATAAGCAGGATTTCTACCCGAGCTTTGAACAAAGATATATAAACCCCCTCCCCTAGATTTTACTAATAACCCTATATCTGTTCATTACAACGATTGTTACATTATTACATCCCAATAATGAATAAATTACAGAATTCATTACTATAGGGAGCCTTCATAGGCCCAATATAAACCTGGGAACCAGGCCTTCAAGCAAAGCAGATCTGAAGCATAATGGTGGTCCATCCATGATACACAAAATTGAGTTTCTGGTGTGTCAGAGTTCCCAAGGTCCTCAGGGACCCCGGGCAATACTCACACGAGAACCTTACTTAGAAAACAATTCATACAAGATTGGAAGACCAGCTCCAATGTGTCTGAGTTCAGAGAAGTCTCAAGGACCCTAGGAAGTGCTCACATTGGGGTGGTAGGACCCTAAATATTTAAGAGCAGAAGTTTGAAAACAATATATAAAGGGTAGGAAACAGTTTTAGAAAATAGTTTGATTTTTAGGAGCAAACAGATTCAATTTACAGGACTGCAAATAGAACTCCACCTAGAACAAACAAAATACATATTTAGCATATGGTTCAAACATACTGGTATTGGTTCAGACATATATATTGTACCAGTATTTAAAAAATCACAGAAGAGCAAGGATACTTGAACTAATAGACAGAATTGGCACCATATTAAATGTTTGCAGAACAGGGAACATACAACTGATTATACAATGTTTCATATTACTGGAGATAACCTAGTTAGCATTGTCACTAGGTGAAATGATATAGGCATATAGAAACAGAAGCATGTTGAGGTTTCAAACTAACCAGATAATCACATGGGAGAGAAATAGGATAACAGGAGTTAAAGCATACCGATTGAGAATCACATAGTAGAATAGGATAACTTAGCTTTAAGAGTATCACTAAGTAGAATCGCATAGTCATATGGCAAACAGAAGCATGCTGAGATTTTGAAATAAACTAACCTCATAAGCACATAGAACAATGAAAAAAATAGGATAACATGAGTTAAAACATATCAGTTAAGAAGAAATTAAACAGGGGATGTAATGGTAATTTAGATCTACGGAGTTTAGCCTTCGCTTCCAGATGGCTAAACAGTGCAGAAATCAGAACAACAACACAAAGAGAGAACTTAAGTTCTTTCAGAAAAATAGGAAGCTTGAGAGTTTTCAAGTTGTAAAGTGAAGAGGTTGTAAAAGCGTGTGTGTGAGTGCAAGAGTCTCAGCGTAAGTCTCTTAGTGTGTAGGTATGTGTGTTTAAGTGTAAGTGTAAGTGTGTAAGCCTATTTGAAATCAAAACAACGAAAAGCTTTTATAGCATACGGTAGAGTAAAACAAATAAGGTAGGAAAATCAATGGCACACAAATAAGGTGCATAGATCAGTTAATTAGTCAATTAGGGTTAACACAAATCAATTAATAGGACAGAATCACGTAAATATCACTTAAATTAAGGAGAATCTTATACAGAATAAATTAGCAGACAGGAATAAGGTTAAATAAGGTAAGCGACAAGTATAGCAATCAATTATAAATCAACCCCAATAATCAAAGCACAAAAATCAGGCCAGTAATAGAATTAAGGAAAATAGCACCAATTACTAATTACACATAAGGAAAGAATAAGTAAAAGTCTGATAAGGAAATATCGCTATTAAAGGAAAACACAATTTCAAACCCTGATTTAAGCAATAAAATCAATTAACACTTTAATTGACAGAGCTAAGGCAAACAATCAAAACATTGTAACAAACAGTTGAGTAATTGAAAACCCTAAGCATATAAAAAACATAGAGATGAAAGTCGAGTAAAAATCAGTTGAAACACTAGAGAAGAAAACCAGAGTTGAAACATCTAAACGTTTAAACATTTTTCCAGAAAACCTATTAGAAATCAAAACCCTAGCTTTAGAGAAAACTTAAATCGGTTGACAATAATAGTAAAAATAGAAGAATCTTAAAGGAAAAAATACCAAACAAACTCAAACCGCTTTAGATCTAAAGAGATCTGAACTGATTTAGCCAAAAATAGTTAGGTTTACGAAAATAAACATAAGTGAATTAAAAATCTGGTTTGAACCAGAGATTTGAAGCCATAAAAACACAAAGATATCAGTACTCGCAGACATAGGAGTGAATATAGACAGATTAGTCAAGAAGATGAGGGATTTTGAACCAAATCTTGTTCGAATCCCTTGAGATTCCATCAAGTAACATGAAGACCACAACACCAGTAGAGATGTGAGGTCGGATAAGGCCTGGAATTAAAGAGAAACCCCATGAATCAAAGGGATATCAGTGACGACGGGCTAGGGTTAGAAGGGGGTGAGAGAGAAGAGAAGGGGTTTCAAGGACGGCGAGTTTGGAAAATGGGGTAGGGTTTATGAGGTTCGTCTAATTAAAAAAGGAAAGAGTATCCTGGATTGTTGATCTCCTGAGATCAACAACCAGGATTAGTTCTAGGCTGGGGCGGGTATGGATAATGGGTTATTGGGTTTGGGTATTGGATCAGGGTTAGAATAATTGGGCTGGGGTGGTTATTGGGCTGGAGTCCGAATTTATATTAAAAAGGGGCTATCTTTTAAATACCCATTTAATTTAATAAAAATAATTTATAGAAATGTTAGTAAATGATAAAAAAAAATGCTATTTATGTATGAAAATGATTTAAATAGTTATTTGATATTAAAAAAATATAAAAAGTCATTTTCGTGTAAAATAAAGTAATTATGCACACATGGGTTATTATTGCAAAGTCATTGCAATTATAACCTAAAGATATAGATATAATTATGCATAGAATAATTAAATCTTAATATAAAATATAAAATGATAAAATTAAGCAATAAAATTATTAAAAGGACATTTGTGATGCAATTAGTCATTATTTAGATAAATAAATGTTGGGATGAATTAATTAAAAATCCTTTAAAATTACAGAAAATTATGAAAAAATACTAATTGATGCTTATGCATTTTGAAAATATATATGCATTTTGAAAATAATATAGGAAAAATTGGGTATCAACATGAACCATGTAGGGACCTTGTTAATTGGGTGCAAAATTTCCCTCTGGCTTCATCCTGATGCGGAAAGATCCGTTTCAGCACCAACCGCCCCCGTGCAAACTATCTAGGTTTGACCTTTTTGTTGAAAGATCTGGACATTCTGTTCTGATAAAGTTGACCATGACACAGTGCGTTCATTCTTTTCCCATCAATGAGGGCTAATTGCTCGTAGCGACTTCTTATCCATTCTACATCACCGAGTTCAGCTTCTTGTATAATTCTTAAGGAAGGAATTTCAACCTCAGCGGGAATGACAACTTCAGTACCGTAGACTATAAAATAAGGAGTTGCCCCGGTCGATATGCAGACTAAGGTACAATATCCCAATAAGGCAAATGGTAATTTCTCATCCCACTGCTTGTGATTTTCTACCATCTTTCTCAATATCTTCTTGATATTCTTTTTGGTGGCCTCCACGACTCCATTCATTTGAGGCAGTTATGCTGTGGAATTATTATGCTTGATTTTTAAGGTTTCACACATAGCTTTCATTAAGTCGTTGATGAGGTTGGCAACGTTGTCGGTGATGATGGATTCCGGCACCCCCAATCGGCAAACAATACGATCTCTGACAAAATCTGCGACGACTTTCTTGGTTACAACTTTGTAAGATGCAGCTTCAACCCTGTTTACCTTGAAAATGGTTTCAACAATTATATTTGGCTTGTGGTTCTAAAAATATGTGATTTATTCCAATACTCGTTAATAATTAAGAAGAATGAATGTGAGCAAGGAAAATGAGATAAGCAAACCAAAGTTGTCACAAGGGTGGAGCCTCGAGCTTACTAGAAACGGGGCCTCAAGGTAGAATAATAGCAATAAATGAAAGACAATAAATGAAGAACAATAAACAATGCGCAATAAAGCTGAGAATTTTCTATTGTAGTCAGTATATCCCTTTTACAAAATGATAGGGATTCCCTTTATATAGGAGGGGAGAATCCCAACATAGTACATCCCTAATTATGACAAAGAAATATTATCAGTACAACTGTATCACGACTCAGTACGGACTTGTACTATTTCTTGCAGACCTTATCAGTTCTATATACGTGTCCTTGGGAATTTTCCCGCCTTTCCATAACAGTCATCGATTTTTATGATGCCTCGAGGTCTGCTGTGACGACTTCAACATACTCTCTTGAGGTATGCACTCCGAGGTCGAACTTCAGATTTTCCTTCGAACCTTTTGAGATCGGGCTTGGAATGTCATAGATCTAGATACCGGAGTCCCCAATATCGGCCGTATACAGATAGTCCCTGTGTTTCTTAGAATGAAGTAATGAGAAATGATTTTGAATTATTGGCTCTTCGATATTCCCTTCGTGACGTCAGTCAACTGAGGTCAACAATTGATGTGACAGAAAGGTTATGCAGAGGTCATGTCAACATGTTTCTCGAAAAGCCCGTGAACCGCTATTGACCGCCTTTCAACTTCTCCAATACGCTTAGAGGACCCCTATAAATATTCCAATCCTTCACCTTCATATTTCTATTCTTTATAGCGTCTTTAGATCCTCATTAGTAGTTTTCTGTTTTCATCCCTTTTCTGTATTCATTTCTTTGTCGGTTTCTTCTTCTTATTTTGAAAATTCACCATAGCTATGACCAAAATTCCTAAGAAAGTCCCTCAAAAAAGAGAAAGCCCTTTATTCTTCATGCTCGTCTAAGAGCGAAACAACAGTTACCTCTCGTGTTGAGGAGTGCTCCCCGAACCCTGTGAAATGTCATCTGATTTTGAGGTTGATAAGCCTTCTTTGGTAAAGAGCCGATGCGAGCCCACGTCTCGATATGTTAGTCTAGTAATCTATATTGAAAATGAAAAGGTTGATTATCGTTGGGAGAAGGTGGTGCAAGTGGAGATCCCTTCATCTGAAGGAGATATAACTACCTATAGAGCTGGTTGGGCCATTTCTTGGTTGAGAGAAAATAATTGGAAGATATTCATTCGTGTCGCAGATAAATTTTGACGTTGGGAAATGCTTCACCAATTCTTCTTTTCCCTGAATGCGAGTCCAAGTAACTTCACATATATGTTATATTTTTGAGGCAAAAATTCTCGCGAGAGTATAAATATACTCCCACTTGATGTTCTTGAGTGCTTTCCTAATTTCAGAGGCGGCACACCTTGTTGTGAAATTGACAAAAGCATAGTCAAACTGTTCTCGGTCCGGAAATCCATTGATAGCTGGTTGTGAGACGTCAAAAAATACTCTGAAGGGGATGGGCACCATTTAAAAGATGCTACTGATGCTCAGAAGGATTTGAGTGGGGCTTCCGATCGAGGGAGAAGAAGCAACGAATATGCCCGATGTAGATCCCGGAAAAAAACCCTTGGGGAGTTTTATGCTAAGGGCTTCGATATCTTGGAGGAGATAGAACAAGTCAAGGCGGATGAGTTTGATGTCAAGTTCCTCGTTTCTTCAGATGATGAAGCCGATGCTGGAGAAAATGAGGAAAAGGCTGGTGAGGGAGCTGGTCCCAAAGGAGTTGGTGAAGACATAGTCCCCGAGGGAAAATACTAAGTCCCCGAAGATAGACTAGGTCTTTCTTTCTTGATTTTTGTAAAGGGCTCCTCGTGGAAGTGTTGTAGATGTGCCTTTGCATTATTGTTTATAAAGAAACTTTTAATCTTGTCTTCGTCTTTGATTTTTGATGCTTTTCCATGATCAATCCGATGTGTTGGACTCGAAATATAAAAACCCTTAATCGATTGATAGTAAGTGACCATCTAAGGTCTGATCTTCGGACTGAGCTTTAGCTCGGGACCTTCGAGTTCGAACTTAGGTGGGATCTCGAGCACAATGTGCTTTGGATTTTAAGTTGTTAGGTGTTGACCCTTAGTTTTTAAAACTTTGGCCCTTAGGCTCTTTAGATTGGCCTTTAGGCTCTTTAGGTTAACCCTTAGGCTATTTAGATTGGCCCTTTGGCTCTTTAGATTGGCCCTTAGTCTCTTTAGGTTGGCCCTTAGGCTCTTACATGTCGTCCATTAGGCTCTTTTATGTCGGCCCTTAGGCTCTTTTTAGATTGGGTCAATTCGAAATTTCCCCCATTCTTGCTAAAGACTTTTAAAGTTTTTTCATGCCTTGGCATGTTTTGTGTTCGTCCGACTCTTCGACGGCTCAACTAGGAACATTGATTATAAGTCAATACGTGACAATAATTGAGTACCTCGTGAGGTTCTCTCGGAGGCTTATTTTTTGAAGCCTTTTCATTGAAGGCTGATTTGTCCGAAGCCTTTTCATTGAAGGCTGATTTGTTCGAAGCCTTTTCGTTGTTCGGAGCTGATATTATTGAAGCTCCTTTGATTATGCCGAGGGTAGCCTGACTAACCGGTTTTTTCGAAGTGTTTGGAGGTCTTTAAATCTTATGGCGAAATTCAGACGTCTCCGAGCCGCGCTATTTCGGCCGTAGCCTTTTAATATTACCGTAGTCTTAGTGTTCGGCCGTAGCCTTTAGTCCCCGAGTGAGACGACCTCGGCCTCTATATCGAGAGTATTCCTTTTTAGGGGTCTTATAAGTTCGACTATGCAACCTCGGTCTTAATATCGGGGTTGTGCCATTTTAAGGTCTTATAAGTTTGAGTATGCCTCGTTGAGGTCTTACAAGTTTGATGTTGCCTCATTGAGGTCTTATAGATTCGATGTTGCCTCATGAGGTCTTACAAGTTTGATGTTGCCTCATTGAGGTCTTATATATTCGATGTTGACTCATTGAGGTCTTACAAGTTTGATGTTGACTCATTGAGGTCTTACAAGTTTGATCTTGCCTCATTGAGGTCTTATAGATTCGATGTTGCCTCATTGAGGTCTTACAAGTTTGATGTTGCCTCATTGAGGTCTTATATATTCGATGTTTCCTCATTGAGGTCTTAGAAGTTTGATGTTGCCTCATTGAGGTCTTATAGATTCGATGTTGCCTCATTGAGGTCTTACAAGTTTGATGTTGCCTCATTGAGGTCTTATAGATTCGATGTTGCCTCATTGAGGTCTTACAAGTTTGATGTTGCCTCATTGAGGTCTTATAGATTCGATGTTGCCTCATTGAGGTCTTACAAGTTTGATGTTGCCTCATTGAGGTCTTATAGATTCGATGTTGCCTCATTGAGGTCTTACAAGTTTGATGTTGCCTCATTGAGGTCTTATAGATTCGATGTTGCCTCATTGAGGTCTTACAAGTTTGAGTCTTTCATGACTCGATAGGTTGACTATCGATGACGGTCCCCGAGTGTTCATGGGTATTTGGTCCTTGAGTCATTTTCCTGTGAAAATGGTAAACTTATTTGAGGAACAAAGTGTTTTGATAAATAAGAATGCTTCTTCGAATACTTGATACATGCGTACATGTTTTTTCTATCGGGGGCTCGACTATTCTACACGGACACGGTTCATTTGACCGGTTGGTCCATTACAGCATTCTCATATCGAGGCCCTCTTAGGAATGTTTTGATTTTTTCGAAAGAGTAACCTTCGAGGGTGATTCCCCCCAGTATTTGAGGTTGATTGAAAAAAGAAGCCTTGAATACTTGTTGAGTTTTCCTTAGGTAGCATATTGGTGTTGCCTCGTTAAAAACCTCGCCGGTAAAACCCATTTGGGATAAAACCCGATCTAAGTAAAAAGTGTGCAACGCATACTTTAAAACCCAAGGTCTTCGAGCTGAAAGGTGCTTCGACTCTTCTCGATCGAACACCTGTAATAAGTTAGTACAAATATAAATGAAAAAGGAGAAGGTTATACCTTAGCAATAATAGCGTTTGAACATTGATATGTTCCAATTGCTTGGTAATTGTTCAGTTTCCATGGTGCCAAGTTTGTATGACCCTTTTCCTACTACTCTTAGGACGCGGTACAAACCTTCACATCTAGGTCCTAGCTTCCCTTATTTGGGTTTCGAGTGTTGAGAGTGACTTTCCTTAGGACTAAGTCCCCAACTCCAAAGTATCGGAGGTTTGTTCTCCTGTTATAGTACCTTTTGATCCTTTGTTTTTGGGCGTCCATTCAGACCAGTGCGGCCTCTAGCTTTTCATCTAGTAGCTCGAGGGCAGTAGTCATGGCCTCGTTGTTCGAGTCCTTGGTGGCATGTTGAAATCTGGCGCTCGATTCCTCGACCTAGACCAGTATCAAAGCCTCGGACCCATATACCAAAGAGAATAGGGTCTCTCATGTGGTTGACTTCGAAGTTGTTCGATAAGCCCATAGTACTTCGGGCAACACTTCTCTCCATTTCCCTTTCACATTTTCTAGCCTCTTCTTCAAGTTTTGAATGATGGTCTTGTTCGTGGACTCGGCTTGACCATTTTCACTCGGATGTAAGGCGTCGAAAGGATTCTTTTGATTTTATGATCTTCGAGGAATTTCATCACATTGCTGCCAATGAACTGCTTCCCATTATAACATGTGATCTCGGAGGGGATCCCGAATCGGCATATGATGTGGTCCCAAATGAATTCAATGACTTCTTTTTCTCTTATTTTCTCGAAGTCCTGTGCTTCCACCCATTTTTAGAAGTAGTTAGTCATAAATGAAATAATATATCTTTACCTGGCACCGTAGGTAGGGGGATGACGAAGTCCATTCCCCATTTCATGAACAGCCACATGGATAAGACTGAGTGTAATTGTTCATCGAGTTGGTGAATCATTGGTGCGAATCTTTGACATTTGTCACATCTTTGAACAAATTCCTTGATGTCCTTTTCCATGTTATCACAATAGTAGCCTTCTCTGATCACCTTTCGAACTAGAGAAACGACACCAGAGTGATTTCCACAAGTGCCTTCATGGATTTCTCGAAGCACGTAATCGGTGTCCTCTGGTCCTAAACACACTGCTAGAGGCCCGTCGAATGTCCTTCTATATAGTGTTCCGTTCTCGTCGAGTAAATAAAAGGGACTACTTTGGCTCGAAGGGCCCTCGATTCTTTTGGGCCCTTGGGAAGCTTCCCATTTCTCAAATAGTCGATGTACTTGAGTTGACCTCGGAATGCACTTCTTCAATCACCAATTTGGATAGTTGCACAACATCCCCCGGGAGTATGTCATCTTCTTCAATGAACGATCCCAGGTTTGTGAGTGCATCTACCTCGTTGTTCTGTTCCCGAGATACGTGGACTAGAGTCCATTATTTGATGTGATGAAATGTCACTTGAAGTTTGTCTAAGTATCTTTGCATCCTATCTTCTCGAACCTCGCAGCTCCCATTTACTTGGTTTACTACCAGAAGGGAGTCACATTATTCTTCAATTACTTCTGCTCGTAGGCCTTTGGCCAGCTCGAGAACTGCAATCATAGCCTCATACTCGGCTTCGTTGTTAGTCAATTTCGAAGTTTTTATGGACTGTCTAATTATGCTGCTTGTAGGTGGTTTCAGAACTACGCCGAGTACGGACCCTCTTACATTTGAGGCACCGTCAGTAAAGAGAGTTCATACCCCTGATGATGAGACCATTTTTAGCAAGAGTTCTTTCTCTACCTCGGGCACGAGGGCAGGTGTAAAGTCGCCGATGAAGTCTGCCAAAATTTGAGACTTGATAGACGTTTGGGGTTGGTACTCGATATCGTACCCCCCGAGTTCAATGGCCCATTTGGACAATCGAATAAATAACTCGGTATTATGCAAGATGTTTCGAAGAGGGTATGTTGTTAAAAGACATATACAATGGCATTGAAAATAAGGTCTCAATTTCCGAGATGCACTTATTAATGCAAGAGCTAATTTTCTAAGTGTGGATACCTGGTTTCAGCATCTTCTAGGGTCCGACTTACATAATAGACAAGAAATTACGTACCTTGTTCTTATCGAACAAACACACCACTTACCTCTATCTCGGACACGATAAAAAATAAGTACAATGCTTCGCCATCCTTCGGGGTATGGAGCAGAGGTGAGCTTGAGAGATACCGCTTTAATTCTTCTAAGGCATGTTGGCAATATGGCTTCCACTCGAAATTGTTTTTCTTTTTGAGTAGGGAGAAGAAGTGGTGACTCCGATCTGACGACCTCGAGATGAATCGGCCTAAGGCTGATATCCGCCCGGTCAGTCGTTGTACCGCTTTCACGTTGTTTACCATGGTGATTTCCTCGATGACCTTGATTTTTTCGGGTTTGATCTCGATTCGCCGGTTCGATACCATGAAGCCTAAAAATTTGCCCGATCCAACTCCGAAGGCACATTTCTCGGGGTTAAGCTTCATGCTGTATCTTCTAAGGTTGTCGAATGTTTCCTGCAAATGAGTCAAATGATCCTCTGTGCGCATGGACTTAACTAGCATGTCATTAATGTAAACTTCCATATATTTGCCTATTTGATGTTCGAACATCTTATTAACTAGGCGTTGATATGTGGCTCCTGCATTTTTTAGCCCAAAGGGCATTACATTATAACAATATGTGCCATACTTTGTGATGAACAAAGTCTTTTCCTGGTCTTCTGGGTTCATTTGGATTTAATTATAACCAGAGTAGGCGTCGAGAAATGTAAGGATCTTGTGGCTGGACGTGGCATCGATCAAGAAATCGATGTTGGGCAATGGGAAGGAGTCCTTAGGGCATGATTTATTCAGGTCTTTGTAATCTACACACATTCTTAATTTATTTCCTTTTTTAGGGACTACCACTACATTAGCTAACCATTCGGGGTACTTCACCTCCCTAATGGATCCTATTTGAGAAGTTTTGTTACCTTGTCTTTGATGAATGCATGCTTTACCTCGGACTGAGGCCTCTTTTTTTGCTTCACTGGTTTGAACCTGGGGTCGACACTTAGTCGATGGGTGGTTACTCCCGGCGGGATCCCTGTCATGTCTAAATGGGACCAAGAAAAGAAATCAATGTTATTAACAAGAAATTGAACGAGTTTTCTCCTGAGTTCGGGGGTTAATCCCGTTCCTAGATATACCTTTCGATCTGGAAAGTGTTTGATTAAAATGGCATGTTCAAGCTCTTCAACCGTCGACTTTGTTGCATTCGACTCTTCAGGGGCAACGAAGGCTCGAGGAATGATGAAGTCTTCCTCATCATCTTTGATCAACTGATCAGAGACCGCCTGTCCCTTAGGGATCCGCTTGTCTTTTGACTTCTTCGAAGTGGAAAGTGTCGATGTTGGCGTCATGTCGTGAACCGCGAACATCTCCTTTGCTGCATGCTGCTATCCATACA
Source organism: Nicotiana paniculata (assembly GCA_005239505.1). Taxonomy (NCBI): domain Eukaryota; kingdom Viridiplantae; phylum Streptophyta; class Magnoliopsida; order Solanales; family Solanaceae; genus Nicotiana; species Nicotiana paniculata. Next base: position 9,034 of record ML326229.1, on the reverse strand, counting down.
CCATTTTTACACCATCCTTTGTTGGTAACTTCATAATTTGATAAAGAGTTGACGGAACTACCCTCATGCTATGTATCCATGGCCTCCCAAGTAAGGCATTTTACCTTATGTCACCTTTGATGACATGAAACTTGATATATTGAATTGTACCGGCCATGTTGATTAGGAGGATGATTTCCCTTTTCATTGTCTCACTTGACATGTTGAATCCATTGAGGACTCGAGAGGTGTATACAATTTGATCGAGCAGTCCGAGCTGCTTCACTACCCTCGACCTAATTATATTGGCCGAGCTACTTGGATCCACGAGCACACATTTAATTTGAAACTTATTCAAAAGAAAAGAAATTACCAGTGCGTCATTATGAGGCTAAGACAAGGCCTTAGCGTCTCCTTCACTAAATGTAAGAGCGTATTCGGGTACATAACTCCGGGTTCACTTTTCCGCTGTGATGGATAATTTCGTTCGTTTGAAAATGGGTCTCTGCGGGATGTCGATGACTCCAATGATCATGTGAATGATATGTTGCGGTTCCTCCTGTCCACCTCTTCTTTTCGAAATTGATCCTTTGCTCGATCGCTGAGGAATTCTTGAAGGTTCCCTTTGCTAATCAGTCGGGCCACTTCCTCTCGAAGTTGTCTAAAATCCTCGATCCTATGATCGTGAATGCCGTGGTATTTGCACATTAAGTTGGGGTTCCTTCAAGAAGGATCTGAGTGTATGGGCTTTGGCTACCTGGTATCTTTGATCTTGCCTATGGTTGATATGATGTCCGAGGCATCGATGTTGAAGTTATATTTCGACAATCGGGTTGCCTCCATTGGTCTCAAATGCCTGTCAAAGCCGGTGTTGCTCATAAGTCCCCGAGAAATCTGACCTCGATCTACCTTTCGAGCGTTTTGAGGTATATCACGCCTCGGGGCGTTTCTTCAGTCTTCAGCATATGGCTGGTATCTTTCCTTGTTTTGTTTTGACTCCCGTTATGTATTTCTTGATTATTTTGCTAAGATCCTGCTTGGATACAGTGAGCCCGAGGGTGCTTCCAATTGGTCATCCTCGACCCTGATCTTTGATCGGTACCTGTTATGCACATCCGCCCTAGGTCACGGCGGGATACTTAATCAAATTTTTCTTCAGCTGCTTCGAAGCTATCGAGCTTCGTTCATTCAAGCCCTGAGTGAAGGCTTGCACCACCCAATCATCGGAGACTGGTGGTAATTCCATTCGTTCCATCTGAAAGCGGGACACGAACTCCCTTAGCATGTCGTCCTCTCTCTGTTTAATTTTGAATACACCAGACTTCCTTGTAGCGAACTTAATGGCACTAGCATGTGTCTTCACAAAAGAGTCTGCCAACATGGCAAATGAATCTATTGAGTTTGGGGGGAGGTTATGATACCACATCATGGCCCCCTTGGACAGTTTTTCTCCAAACTTCTTCAACAAGGCAGACTCGATCTCGTTGTCTTTTAAGTCATTCCCTTTTATACCACAATTATAGGTGGTAATATGCTAATTAGGATCTGTGGTCCCATTGTACTTTGGGATATCGGGCATCCGGAACTTCTTCGGAATGGGCTTCGAAGCCGCGCTCGACAGAAATGATTTCTACACTAACTTCTTTGAATCTACCCCCTTCAAAATCGGAGGTGCGCCCGGGATTTGGTCGACCCTCGAGTTATAGTTTTCCACTTTTTTCTCGTTGGCCTCTATCTTCTTTTCTCCTGATTCAATCCTTTTGGTGAGGTCCTCGAGCATTGTCATAATAGTGGGGTCCGTTCCTGACCCGTTGTTCTCGATCTTTCTGGTGCTTGCTCAACTCGAGGAGCTATTTTCGGTCTCGTTGTGCTCGGGGTTTTTTGTTGACTCTATAGTTGAGCAATGGAAAATTGTTGTGCTTGGAACATTTCGAAAATGATTTGTAGGCTGACTTTATTTTGATCATGTGTTGTTTGTGCGTCAGGTTGGACTTCTATTTGCACGCTTCCCCCGACATCCGTAGCCAAATCGGTGCTTATAGCAATATACGAGCCAACATCAACTAGGTTGGGAATAGGTGCTACTCCGGGGTTGAGCGATGGCACACCTACTGCTGAGCGATGGCACGCACTGGTGCATTAGCTGAGTTTGACATGTTTTAGCCTGAAATCAAAAAATATTGGACAAGAAGTGTGAAGAATAACGTGTGTTATCAAAAAATTAGCACCAAAACAATCACTATTATTTTCATCCCCACGGTGGGCGCCAAACTATTGACCTTGAAAATGGTTTCAACTATTATATTTGATTTTTGGTTCTAAAAATACATGATTTATTCCAATACTAGTTAATAATTAAGAAGCAATGAATGTGAGCAAGGAAAATGAGATAGGCAAACCAAAGTTGTCACAAGGATGGGGCCTCGAGCTTATTGGAAACGGGGCCTCAAGGTCAAATAATAGAAATAAATGAAAGACGATAAATGAAGAACAATAAACAAGGAGCAATAAAGCTGAAAATGTTCTATTGCAGTCAAAATGTCCCTTTTAAAAAATTATAGGGATCCCCTTTATATAGGAGGGGAGAATCCCAACATAGTACATCCCTAATTATGACAAAGAAATACTATTGGTACAACTGTATCACGACTCAGTACGAACTTCTACTAATTCATGCAGACCTTATCAGTTCTATCCATGTGTCTTTGGGAATTTTCTTGCCTTTCCATGACGGTCATCGATTTTTATGATTGCTTGAGGTCTTCCGTAATGACTTTGACATACTCTCTCGAGGTATGCACTCCGAGGTCAAACTTCAGATTTCCCTTCGAGCATTTCGAGATCGGGCTTGGAATGTCATAGAGATCTCGATACCAGAGTCCCCGGTATTGACCGTATACAAACCCATTTTGTGAAGTAGTCTATGGCCACTAAAATGAACCTGTGCCCGTTTGAAGCGGAGGGCTCGATTGATCCGATGACATCCATTCCCAAAGAGGCAAAAGGCCAAGGTGCACTCATTGCACTGAGTTTATTTGGCGGAACCCATATCATATCTACGTGTATTTGATACTGATGACATTTTCGGACATACATGATGTAGTCGGTTTCCATAGTCATCCAAATATAGCCGGCCATCAGTATCTTCTTGGCTAAAACGAAACCATTCATGTGTGGTCCACAAGTTCCAGTGTGTATCTCTTCGAGCAGTTTGGAAGCTTCCTTGGCCTGGACACAGCGTAATAACCCTAGGTCTAGAGTCCTTCTGTACGAAATTCCTCCACTTTGGAAGAAATGGTTGGACAATCTTCGGAGCGTGCGTTTCTGAGTATGATTTGCATGCTTCGGATACTCTCCTTTTTCCAAGTACTCCTTGATATCATGGAACCATGGATTCCTATCTGTTTTTTCTTTAACATGAGCACAGTAAGCTAGGTGATTATGAATCCTTACTGGAATGGTGTCGATGAAATTCTTGTTCGGATGCTATCATGGAGGACAAAGTGGCCAGTGCATCTGCGAACTCATTCTGGATTCTCGGGATATGTCTGAATTCTGTCTTCATAAACCTCTTCATCATATCATGCACATGATATAGATATGGTAATATTTTGGTATTCTTTGTAGCCCATTCTCCCTGCATCTGATGTACCAGAAGATCTGGATAATTAATTACTAGTAATTCCTGGATATTCATATCAACGGCCAAATTGATCCCCAATATGCAAGCCTCATAATATGCCATATTATTGGTGCATGGAATTCTATGTTTCGTGGATACTAGATAATGTTGACTTGTCTCTGATACCAAAATAGCTCCGATACCCACTAGTTTGAAATTTCCAGCCCCATCAAAAAACATCCTCCAGCCGTCGTAGGTTTCAGCCATATCTTCTCCTACAAATGATACTACTTCATCAGGAAAATACATTTTTAGTGGTTCGTATTCTCCTCCTACAGAATTTTCTGCAAGATGATCTGCTAATTCTTGTCCCTTAACCGCCTTCTGAGTCATATAGATGATGTCAAATTTACTCAACAATATCTGCCATTTAGCCAGCTTCCCTATAGGCATGGGTTTCTTGAAGATGTACTTCAGAGGGTCCGTCCTTGATATGAGATATGTTGTATAGGCACATAAGTAGTGCCTCAGTTTCTGATCTATCCAGGTCAAAGCACAGTAGGTGCTTTCCAACAAAGAATACCGTACTTTGTAGGGTGTGAACTTCTTACTTAGATAATAAATGGCCTGTTCATTCCTTCCAGTCTCGTCGTCTTGTCCCAAGACACAACCGAAATCCCCATCTAGTACGGAGAGATAGAATAACAGTGGTCTAGCAGGTTCTGGCGGGACCCGAACTGGCGGTGTGGACAAGTATTCTTTGATTTTGTCAAAAGCTTTATGACAGTCTTCATTCCAACTGGTTGCGACATCATTCTTTAACATTATGAAAATTGACTCACATATCACGGTCGATTGTGCTATGGAGAGGTTGATATAATTGAGACGCCCCAAGAAACTCATCACATCTTTCTTGTTCTTTGGAGGTGGCAAATCCTGGATGGCCTTGACCTTTGATGGGTCTAGCTCAATGCCTTGGCGGCTGATGATGAATCCTAACAATTTTCCAGCAGGGACTCCAAGGGCACATTTTGCAGGATTCAATTTTAAATTGTACCTCTGAAGCCGATCAAAGAATTTCCTCAAGTTTGATATGTGATATGTGCCCTTCTTGGATTTGATAATAACGTCATCCACATATAACTATATTTCCTTGTGTATCATATCATGGAAAATAGTTTTCATAGCTCTCATATAAGTGGCCCCAGCATTCTTCAGGCCAAACGACATCATTTTATAGCAGTACACCCCCATGGTGTAATAAAAGCTACTTTCTCGACATCTTCTTCATCCATCCAGATCTGATCATATCCCGCAAAGCAATCCACAGAGGATTGGAGTTCATGCCTGGAACAATTGTTGATTAATATGTGTATATTGGGTAACGCGAAATCATCTTTGGGACTTGCTCTATTTAGGTCCCGATAATCGACGCATACTCTGACTTTCCCATCTTCTTCAAAACTGCCACGATGTTGGCCAACCAAGTCGGATATTCAACCACTTTGAGAACCTTAGATTTGATATGGTTGGTGACTTCTTCTTTGATTTTTAGGCCCATGTCTGGCTTGAACTTTTTGAGCTTCTGTTTTACCAGCGGACAAGTCAGGTTGGTAGGTAGTTTATGAGCCACTATTGATGTGCTCAAACCAGTCATTATCATCATAAGACCATGCGAAAATGTCTTTATATTCTTTTAGGAAATGTGTGTATTCTTCTTTCTCTGATGGTGACAGATGAATACTTATGCAAGTTTCTTTGACCATTTTGGAATCTCCCAAATTGACTATCTTAGTTTTGTCCAGGTTGAACTTAGGATTGTTCTCAAAATTCTCAACTTCCCTGATAATTTCCTCAGGTATCATGTCCTCTTCTTCCATTTCTTCTGAGTCACTATTCTTATATTGAGTTGTCTCATTACATGTTACAGTTGTTGGTTCATCAAGATAAGAAATAGTAATTCTGTAGAGAGAAAAAAAAGTAGAGTATAGCAATAAATAATAAATAGCAAATCATTGATAAGTATCAAGACGTCAAGCAAAAAGCGATTTTAATGATTCAAACAATTGTTTCAAAATAGAATACTGAAAATGTTTTAAAAATGCTCATAGGAATTGTTTTCAAAATAAATGACATTAGCATCCAGGTTACCCCGGAAATCGGCGAGCCCTTGATGGTGTGGCGGTCCAAATTTTGAGAACATCTCCCTTCTCCACTGTTAAACCCCATGTTTTTGTACGTGAGAGTACATCGTAAGTCAATTGATGTAAGCTCAGAAATAAGATTATATTTGATGGAATATAAATTAAGTTAATCATATTACATTGGAGGTTACAAATATTTAAGATCATGAATAACGAGTACCAAGAGGGTTGGAAAGCTTAGAAGCTAAACCAATTGAAGAAAATAAGTTTTGTCAAAAGTCGACGAGTTTGGAATGTTATAACATGTACTTTAGGGTGAGACTATGGTTTATTACATGATAAGGAGGTTATGCTATGATTTAATTTTTTTCGTATGATAGTTGTGTTCTATATTTTGAGGTAAAGCAAGTTGTGGAACAAAAGTCGACAAAGGTCTTCACAAGTTACACTCATAATGTACTTAAAATTAGGTCAAATGTAACTGAGATTTTCTCCCAATATATTTGGAATTATTGGATGATCTACCAATCAAATTTAATAATCTATGAGTCTAGTTTCTAATTCATTAAACTTTTCATCGATACGACGTAGGAGTGGAGAGATATTTGCAGTTTCGGAAGCCGTGAGTTAGAGTTATTTGACTTGTAGGAGACTGTTTTGTGTTGTTTTTGGGCTGCATTTTTACTACTTTTTTGTGAAATTTTGGAGGAGGAATAGTGTGGAGAAACAGCATATAGATGTAGTGTTGTGATCTGGTCATTCGGTGTAACATTTCGGGGTCGTTTGTCACGACTACGATGGTTGTCTTATGTGTGAAGTGATTAGGTTATGTGTGGACTGTTTTGGGAGGCTCAATATGATTATTATTTATGTTGTTTGGGCTGTTTGGTGATTGTTTTGACTTGTTTGAAGTCATATAAATAGGGGAGGTTCTGTCCGTTTCATCGTAAAATAGGTTGTGGTCGATACATAATAGTTATGACGCTTAAACGATAAGGATAGTGTCGTTTCTCTTATTATAGATTAAGTAGTTGTGACATTTGCGTAGCTTGAGGTTGGGGAAGTATATACAAGGTATGTAAGTCTATCCCTTTCCTTATTTTGCACAACTCCAATTGTACATAATGCNTCTTATTATAGATTAAGGAGTTGTGACATTTGCGTAGCTTGAGGTTGGGGAAGTATATACAAGGTATGTAAGTCTATCCCTTTCCTTATTTTTCATAACTCCAATTGTACATAATGCAATGAACGAGCTTCTAAAGATACTTTACTCTTAGAAGCTAGTAGTACTTACATTGTTTCCCTTCTTATGGAACAATTAATTTTAAGGTTGCTTCTCTTATTCTTATGTTATCAATGTTGTTGGTACTTCCTTATTCTTATAATATTCTTGATGAAGCGTTAATCCTAATAATGTGTACGGAGAATATCGACCTTACGTCGCTCCGAAATGTTCAGAACATGATTCCAATGAGTCCTGCATGCATTATATATATGTATCTATTTTACTCTACTGAGCCGCACTATAGTCGGTTGGGTATGGAACCTATTGTGCAACCACTGATCAGTTGGGTTTACCGAGTCCTCTTTGAGTCCAGGTATGATATGATGATGATGATGTCCACATAGGCGAATGCTCTATGATGATGCCCACAGAGGCGGATATTGAAAAAGATTATGTATATATATGTATCATGTATTTCATGTTAATGTATCTTAGAAGCACTCAGATGCTACAGGTTGTATCTCCTACATCTCTCTTTACATTACTGTTCTTATTTATGCTTTCCTGCCTTACGTACTCAGTACTTTATTCGTACTGACATCCTTTTATTTATGGACGCTGCATGTCGTGCTGCAGGTCCTGATAGACAGGTAGACAAAGCTCCCCCACCATAATAGGCTTTCCGGTTCAGCGGTTATAGGCGAGATCCCTTCTCCGGACTTCTTGTGGTCTTGGTATGCATTTTTGTTATAGATATTATGGGTATGTCGGGGCCTTGTTCCGGCTATGTTGCATTACTTATGCTTCTTTAGAGGCTCATAGACAGGTGTCGACTCATGTATAGTTTGGTATGCCTTGTTGGCTAATTTTTGTTGTATAGTCTTTCATGGCAGCGTTGTAGCTCATACCTTTTATGTAGTTTCTTAGCAATCTTGTCATCCCATGTGATGTATGTTCATGATCCATATCTACCATTTATATTGATCTCATTTTCCCTTAAAGATAATAAGAAGGTTAGACAAAATGCACATTCGTGCTCCGCAAGTATGGCCCGGGTGCTAGTCATGATCCTCCAGTTCGTGAGAAACTTGGTATCAGAGCAGGTCTGTCCTAGGGGTTTTCTATGAGCCGTGTCTAGTAGAGTCTTGTTTATGGGTGTGTTGTGCACCACACTTATAAGCAAGAGGCTATAGGGCATTTAAGACTGTTATTCTTTCTTCTTACTCTAGATGATAAGAGATTGCAATGCGGATGTGGAAGAGTTGACTCAGAGGAACTCAATTTTGCATCATGCTTATAATGAGAAAATGTGAGGGCTTCAGCAGATCATGTGTGTACTAAGATGTGTTAGTTTCTTAATAAGGAGCTCTAAGGAAAGAATATCTATCTACCCATATGGTAAAAGAAATAAGAGAATCAGAAGGTAGATACGAGTTTTAGCAAGTAAAAGAAGCAAGATAAAGAATGGTACGAGGTACCTAGTTAATAAATATTATCAGTATTTATAATTCTGGCAGAGAAATATAAGCATTTTTAGTTACTTTCAACGGTAACAGAAATATCTACAATTGTCCATACCAATCTCAATTATNTAATGGAGTTTATTTCATGTGTAGGTGCATTGGAGATGGAAACCGAGCTAAATAGATGCAAATACATCAAAAATACGCTTAAGAGTCGAAAAGGAAACACCCAGCCGTTAGGGCGTTTGGCCCCTAAAGCCATGCTGTCCCTGACATTAGTGGGGCGTTTGGCCGCTAAAGCCAGGCTGAGCCTGGAGTTAGGGGGGCATTTGGGCCCTAACGCCAGACCTGCCCTGTCTTTAATGGGGCGTTTGATCCCAAACGCCTGGGTCCCGAGGTCCGGTCAATTCCGAGTTTTAAAGAGTTTAAGTTTTTCTCGGTTGGAATAGAAGTCTCCTACATGTTTAGGGTTTGTCCTATACATATAAATAGACCCCAAAACACAACTTGAAGGGGGATTCGAGAGAGAAGGAATCCATTGAAGTGAAGAAAAACATGTGGATTACTACTCAGTGAAGCAAACATTGATTTTCATAGC
>MDKI01190450.1:0-33444 GCA_005239505.1 Nicotiana paniculata | reverse complement strand
ATGCGCATAAAATGTAAGGTATATCACATGTTAAACTATGCAATTTAGTCTCGCATCAGGGAGAAAGACCAGCTGGAATAACACTTGAGGTGAATCAGAAGCTAACTTCTGAAGATTGTGATAGGTGTATAAGAGGTGATGAGGATTGTCATGACCCAAATTCCAACTCAGGTCGTGATGGCACCCAACACCGTAGCCAGGCAAGCCAACATCAGTTTACTAGCGATATTACTTTACTTATTTAAATATTTAGGTGCTTGACAAATTTTAGATTTAGAATCATTTTAAGAAAATGGTCAAGTGATGCAAATTGATTAAATGAACTCAAAAGATCGTTTGCCAACATATGTAGTGTAGCCAAAAATATTAGAAAAACCAACTACGCGTGCCAAGACCTAGTATCACAAGTCCACAGGCGACTAGTGGAATATACAAAGTAGACAAAATAAATATACAATTGTCTGAAAGGGGTAGACAAAAATATCCAAAAATAATAGAAACTCCACAGTGCTGCTGAGGAATTCCAAGAAGATCAGCTCACCGTGTAGTCTAGTCCAGTAAGTACTCTCACGATCGCGTTTCGGTAGGATAACCAGATGCACCAACCTCAGAACCTGTAAAATTAAGTACAGAAGGTAGCATGAGTACATATAAACAAATATGTACCCAGTGAGTATCCCGTCTAAACTCGAAGAAGTAGTGACGAGAGGTAGACGTATTACTCACTAGGGTCATTAGCAATAATATAATTAAACAGGTTTAATCAGGATTAGCAATTATGGAAATCAAGTAGACATGGAATACCAAGTATATGAACTACCACCTACTGCAAGTGTCAAATAACAACATTAATACAAGTCCAAATCCCCCTACCACATAGAACAATTCATTTGAAAATATTAATAAGAGTCTCAGTTAAATACATAGCATATAGTATGCCGAGGCGTACAGCGGAAGCGACGCGAAAATTTAAATGTGCATTGTCGAAGGGTCGAACGGCTCGAACCATAGATGCATCTATTACCCCACTCGCGAATCGATCGTGCGACGCGGTTGACATAATATAAGGCTACCCTGCTCACGAATCATATATGCGACACGGGTGCTCGTATACATACATAGAATTTTCAGGGAATTCAGGAAATATGGTGTTCATACTTGGAAAACGAATCATGGCAACAACAAGATTTAGTGTAAGCTTGCATTTTCTCATGCTAGTTCCAAGGATAATAATCGACTAGGAATACGTGTAGGGATTCAAGTATGGCATATAAGCATGCTTGTGAGTCCTAAAGACTACCCGGCATAACATAGTAGTAGCTACGCACGGACTCTCGCCACCTCGTGCGTGCGTAGCCCCCGCAATTAAGTACAATTCAATCATTTATAATTATCTATGGGGACAATTACCTCTTACAAGGTTAGAAAAGAGATTCACCTCGTGTAGAACCTACTTCCCAAGTCAAGAACGCGTCCGAAACTACAAACTCTACACCCGAGGACTCGAATCTAGTCAAATATTATATAAATACGTCAATATACACTCAAAAGTATGGAATTCTCTTACTATCTTATCCAATTCATCTTTATTGAAGAAATCCCAAAATACACCCCCGGGCCCACATGCTCGGATTCCGGAAATTTTCAAAGAAAACACTCACCCATAGCCTAAGGGACATTAATATATAGTTTTTACATGATTTCATGGTAGAAGAGTGGTGAAATTCCCTAAAGTTCATCAACCCTAAGTTTTCACCCTAACCCCTTTTGATTTCCACTAGTTAGGTGTTAATCTACCTAAGGTTTAGTGTAACAATCTAATATTTAAATGGAAATTACTTACCTTTTAGTACCTAGGCCGAACACCCTCTTGAAAGCTCTCAAAATCGTCAATGGAGGAGAAGAAAGTGGTGAAAAAATGGTTAAGTCCCGAATTAAATGGGCTCACTGCCTTCAGTGACCTCGCACCTGCGGTCCCGCACCTGCGAGTCATTGGTCGCACCTGTGGATTTTGGCAAGGAGCTAGGGGATCGCACCTGCGGTAGAAATTCCGCACCAGCGGATCCGCTCCTGTGGAGAAGGGTACGCACCTGCGAAGGTAGGACTTTCCTCCTGGGAGTCGCACCTGCGAGGCCTCGACCGCAGGAGCGGTCTCGCACCTGCGATCTGGGATACCGCACCTGCAGTCACACCAGACCTGGTGCACCAGCAGCTGAAACTGCTGGTTTTTGGCCCCTTTTGGTGTCCGGGAGGCACCTGGGCCCACCCAAACCCCCGTGCAATTGTACCAAAAAGTCCTAAATCATATTACGGAATTTCTCGAGCCTTCGGAACATCCAAAACCACGCTAAAACTCAAAATCATTCCTCAAAACCCCTAGAATCAAACTTAAGAATTTTCAAGTTCTTGAATTCGGTTTCAATGCGCCGAACTGACCTATACTACTCGTAATGACACTAAATTTTTCAAGCAAGTCATAAATGACATAACGGAACTATTCCCGGTCTCGAAATTCCGTTCGGACCTCGATAACTCAAAAACACGTTCCAAACCAAATTATGAACTTAGGGAAATTCTATTTTCGCTATTTGGCGTCGAAACGCTCCCGGGTCATCCAAAACCATTCCGGACATATGCACAAGTCCGAAATCATCATACGAAGCTACTGGAATTGGCGAAACTCGATTCCGAGGTCGTTTACTCCGAAAGTTGACCAAAGTCAAACTTGGTCTTAAAAGCCAAATCTTAAGGAACCAAGTGTTCCTATATTACCCTATACACTTCCGAATCCCGAACCACCCGTCCCTACAAGTCATGAATCACTGAAAGCTGCTACATGAAGTCTTATTTAGGGGAACGGGGTCCGAATACGAAAAATGACCGGTCGGGTCGTTACATTCTCCACCTCTTAAACAAACTTTCGTCCTCGAACGGGTCTAGAATCATACCTGAAGTGCTGAATAAGTGTGGATATCCGCTCCGCATGTCCTCCTCGGACTCCCAAGTTGCCTCCTCAACTTGTTGGCCTCTCCACTCAACCTTCACCGCAGAAACTCTCTTGGACCTCAACTGGCGGTCATGTCTGTCAATAATGGCAACTGGCTCCTCCTCGTAGCCCAATCTCTCATCCAACTGAATAGTGTTGAAATCAACCACGTGAGAGAAATCGGCGTGATACCTCCGGAGCATGGATACATGAAAGACCGGATGAACTCCCGATAAGTGGGGAGGTAGAGAAAGCTCATAGTCAACCTCTCCAACACGCCTCAATACCTCGAAATGACCTATAAACCTCGGGTTCAGCTTGCCCTTCTTCCCAAATCTCATAATGCCCTTCATCAGCGAAACCTTCAGCAGAACCTTATCTCCATCCATAAATGACACATCACGTGCCCTATGATCCGCGTAGCTCTTCTGTCTGGACTGTGCTGTGCGGAGCCTCTCCTGAATCAACTTCCCTTCTCTAAGGCATCTCTCACCAAGTCCATGCCATATAACTTAGCCTCGCCAGGCTCAAACCACCCGATAGGAGAACGACTTCGCCGGCCATATAAAGCCTCAAATGGAGCCATCTCAATGCTGGACTGATAACTATTATTGTAAGCAAACTCGGCCAAAGGCAAGAACTGGTTCCACTGACCCCCAAAATCAATCACACATGCTCTGAGCATGTCCTCCAATATCTGAACCGTACGCTCCGATTGACCATCAGTCTGCAGATGAAATGTTGTGCTGAGGTCTATCTGAGTACCCATCTCTCTGTGCAATGCTCTCCAGAAGTCGAGGTGAACTGAGGACCTCGATCTGATATAATGGACACCGGCACACCATGCAGCCGGACTATCTCTCGAATATAAATCTGGGCTAGCCTCTCAGAAGTATAAGTAGTACACACCGGAATAAAATGCGCCGATTTGGTCAATCTATCCACAATGACCCAAACCGCGTCAACCTTCCGCAAGGTCTGAGGCAACCCAACCACGAAGTCCATACTGATGCGCTCCCACTTTCACTCGGGAATGGGCATCTGCTGAAGTAGGCCTCCTGGCATCTGATTCTCATACTTAACCTGCTGGCAGTTAAGACACTTTGCCACATACTCCACAATGTCTTTCTTCATCCGCCTCCACCAGAAATGCTGCTTCGGATCACGATACATCTTCGTAGCACCAAGATGAACAGAATACCGTGAAATGTGTGCCTCCTCTAGAATCCTCTGCTTCAAGCCATCAACATTAGGAACACACAACCGACCCTGAAGTCTCAGAACACCATCCTCGCCAATGGTAACCTTCTTGACACCACCCTGAACCACTGTCTCCCGTAGCTCTGCCAAGTGTGGATCATCATACTACCGAGCCTTAATCTCCCCCAATAATAAAGACTGAGCCACTACATGTGCAAGAACCCGGTGAGGCTCTAAAAGATCTAATCTCACCAAGCGATTAGCCAGGGACTGAATGTCCAAGGCTAGAGTTTTCTCCTCCGCTGAAATGAAAGCCAAACTACCCATACTCTCCGCCTTCCTGCTCAAAGCATCTGCTACTGCATTCGCCTTACCCGGATGATAAAGGGTGGTGATATCATAATCCTTCAGCAACTCAAGCCACCTACGCTGCCTCAAATTAAGATCCCTTTGCTTGAACAAGTGCTGCAAGCTGCGGTGGTCTATATAAACCTCACAAGACACCCCATACAAGTAATGCCTCCAAATCTTAAGAGCATGAACAATCGCCGCCAACTCCAAATCATGCATCGGATAATTCTTCTCATGAACCTTCAGCTGGAGCGAAGCATAAGCAATAACTCTCCTTTCCTGCATCAACACATACCCCAAGCCAACACGTGAAGCGTCATAATACAGTGTGTACATCCCAGAACCAGATGGCAATACCAGAACTGGTGTTGAGGTCAATGCCTTCTTGAGCTTCTGGAAGCTCGCCTCACACTCGTCGGACCACCAAAATGGAGAATTCTTATGAGTCAACCTGGTCAATGGGGCCGCAATGGATAAAGCCCTCCATAAATCGCCGATAGTAGCCTGCTAGACCCAAGAAACTCCTGATCTCCGTAGCTGTAGTAGGACGTGGCCAACCCTGAACTGCCTCAATCTTCTTAGGATCAACCTTGATACCCTCTCCGAATACTACATGTCGCAAGAATTCCACGGAATCCAACCAAAACTCACACTTGGAGAACTTAGCATATAACTTCTGCTCTCGTAGAGTTTGGAGAACAACTCTCAAATGTTGCTCGTGCTCTCCCAGGCTACATGAGTAAATCAATATGTCATCAATGAAGACGATGACAAAAGAATCAATATACGTCCCGAACACCCTATTCATCAAATCCATAAATGTGCTGGATCATTAGTCAAGACAAAGGACATCACCAGGAACTCATAGTGGCCATATCTCGTACGAAAAGGACATCTGAGGCCCAAATCTTCAACTGATGATAGCCCGATCTCAAGTCTACCTTAGAAAACAACCTGGCACCATGCAACTGGTCGAACAAATCATCAATGTGCGGCAATGGATACTTGTTTTTTATGGTGACCTTGTTCAGCTGGCGGTAATCTATACACATTCGCATGGACCCATCCTTCTTCTTCATAAATAGAACTGTAGCACCCCACGGTGATACACTTGGTCTGATAAACCCCTTAGCCAACAACTCCTCTAGTTGTTCCTTCAACTCCTTCAACTCCTTAGGAGCCATAAGTACGGGCGAATAGAAATAGACTGAGTATTTGGATCTAAATCAATGCAGAAATCAATATCACAATCCGGAGGCATGCCTGGAAGGTCTGAAGGGAATACATCAGCAAACTCTCGAACAACGGGCACTGAATCAATCGTCGGAGACTCGGCGGTGGTGTCCCGCACATAAGCAAGATACGCCAAACAACCCTTCTCGACCATATGTCGAGCCTTCAGGAAGGAAATAACTCTACTGGCTGCACTAACCGAGGAACCTCTCCACTCCAGCCTAGGCAACTCAGGCATGGCCAAAGTAACCGTCTTGGCATGGCAATCCAAGATGGCATGATGAGGGGATAGCCAATCCATGCCCAGGATAATCTCAAAATCAACCATATCGAGCAATAGGAGGTTCGCTCTAGTCTCGAACCCACAGAATGTGATCACGCAGGACCGATAAATCCGGTCTACCACTACAGAATCACCAATGGGAGTGGATACATATATAGGAGAACCCAAGGACTCACGAGGAGCATCCAGAAAACAAGAAAACAAGGCTAACTGAATAAGTATATCCTGGGTCAAATAGCACTGATGCCTCTCTACCACATACTGAAATAATACCTGTGATCACGGCATCTAAGGCCACTGCATCTGCTCGGGCCGGAATGGCATAGAATCTGGTTGGAGTAGCTGAAGACTGACCTTCGCTGGACTGAATAGGATCTAGCTGAGCTCCCCCTACCTGGCCTCCACCTCTGGGATGACCTCTACCAGCCTATCCTTCACCTCTAGGTGGACGGGGCGCCGGTGCTGGGAGTGCGGGCTGGTAACTCTGCTGAATGGCCTTGCCCCTAAGCCTGGGACAAGTCCTCCTCATATGGCCTGAATCCCCACACTCGTAACACCTCGCTGGAGGCATGGCCTGCTGCCCTGAAGATGAACCCTGAATAGCTGGGGGATGATGAGGACTCTCTGGCATGGCACTGAAGTAAGGACTAGGAGACCCCTGATGACCTGAATACCCGTCGGAGGGACCCTGAATAGCTGGTGGGCGGTAAGAACTCTCCGGCATGGCGCTGAAATAAGGTCTCACTGGAGCACCACGAGAAGGTGGTGGAGGAGCTGAATATGGAGGCCTGCTAGGCTAGCCTTTACCGAACTGACCTCTATCCCTGGCTGGGGCACCTCTAAAATCTCCAGAAAATCTAGCTCTCTTGTCCTGCTGACCCTGTTCTCTGCCCCTCGATTGGTAACTCTTAATCCGGTGAGCTATCTTGACCACAAGCTGATAAAGAGTACCCATCTCCATCTCTCGGGCCATGTTGGACCTAATACCTGAGTGCAATCCAGCTACAAACCTCCGCACTCTCTTAGCATCTGTAGGAAGAATCATAAGGGCATGGCGAGATAACTCTGAAAACTTGGCCTCGTAGTTTGCACTGACATCTGCCCCTGCTTCAGCTGCTCAAACTGGTATCGCAGCTCTTCCCTCTCGGAGGGTGGAATATACCTGTCCAAGAATAGCTGAGTGAACTGCTCCCATGTGATAGTAAGGGAACCTGCTGGCCTACCAAGGATAAATGACTGCCACCATCTGTGGGCCCTGCCCTCTAGCTGGAAGGTAGTGAAGTCGACTCCATGGGACTCCAAAATCCTCATGTTGTGCAGTCTGTCCTTACACCTATCAATAAAGTCCTGGACATCCTCGCCTTTCTCACCTCCGAAGATAGGAGGGTGCAATCGAGTCCACCTATCAAGTAGCTTCTGTAGATAGCCGTCCGCAGCCGGTCTGAGCTTTGGTGCTGCTACTACTGGTTGTACTCCACCCACGGGCAGAGTACCCGGAGTCTGATATACTGTCGTTACATGACCTGCGGCCTAGACGGTGGGGGTCTGAGCTCCCCCTCCCGCCTGAGAAGTGGCAGGATCCGCTGGAAATACACCAGCCTGGGTCATAGTGTCCATGAACCGCATCATACGGCCCATGATCTCCTGAAAGCCTGGTGCAGTCATGAAATCTACTGGGGCAGGATCTGCTGGAGGTATCTCGTCCTGCTCCTCGATGATAGGATCCTATGGAGGTGCTAATGGAGAAACTCTGGGATGCCCTCGTCCCTTACCTCGGGTCGGTGCCCTCCCCTAACCTCGGCCACGGCCTCGAACGGCGGGGGTATCGACATCTCCCGGGTCTGGAATATCAGCTGCCCGAGTCCTCACCATCTATGAGAGAATAGAAGAATAAGATTGCGTAAGACCATCAACTGCACGATAGAATAAGAATAAAGAGAGATTTATTAACACCCTATAGCCTCCCGGAGATAAATACAGACGTCTTCGTATCGATCCGCAAGACTCTCTTAGGTTTGCCTGTGACTTGTGAGACCTACATGAACTTAGCACTCTGATACCATGTTGTAACGACCCAAATTCCAACTCAGGTCGTGATGGCGCCCAACACCGGAGTCGGGCAAGGCAACATCAGTTTACTAGCGAGATTACTTTACTTATTTAAATATTTAGGTGCTTGATAAATTTTAGATTTAGAATCATTTTAAGAAAACGTTCAAGTGATGTAACTTGATTAAATGAACTCAAAAGATCGTTTGCCAACATATGTAGTGTAGCCAAAAATATTAGAAAAACCAACTATACGTGCCAAGACCTAGTGTCACAAGTCCACATGCGACTAGTGAAATATACAATGTAGACAAAATAAATATACAGTTGTCTGAAAGGGGTAGACAAAATTATCCAAAAATAATAGAAACTCTATAGTGCTGCTGAGGAACGCCGGGAAGAGCAGCTCACTGTGTAGTCTAGTCTAGTAAGTACTCTCACGATCGTGCTCCGGTATGATAACCAGATGCACCAACCTCAGAACTTGTACAATTAAGTACAGAAGCGTAGCATGAGTACATATAAACAAATATGTACCCAGTGAGTATCCCGTCTAAACTCAAAGAAGTAGTGACGAGAGGTAGACGTATTACTCACTAGGGTCATTAGCAATAATATAATTAAACAAGTTTAATCAGGATTAGCAATTATGGAAATCAAGTAGACATGGAATATCAAGTATATGAACTACCACCTACCGCAAGTGTCAAATAACAACATTAATACAAGTCCAAAGCCCCTTACCACATAGAACAATTCATTTGACAATATTAATAAGAGTCTCAGTCAAATACATAGCATATAGTAGGCCGAGGTGTACGGCGGAAGCGACGCAAAAATTTAAATATGCACTGTCGAACGGTCGAACGGCTCAAACCATAGATGCATCTATTACCCCGCTGGTGACTCGATCGTGCGACGCAGTTGACATAATATAAGGCTACCCCACTCATGAATCATACATGCGACACGGGTGCTCGTATACATACGATGAATTATCAGGAAATTCAGTAAATATGGAGTTCATACTTGGAAAACAAGAGTCATGGCAACAACAAGATTTAGTGTAACCTTCCATTTTCTCATGCTAGTTTCAAGGATAGTAATCGACTAGGAATACATGCAGGGATACAAGTAAGGCATATAAGCATGCTTGTGAGTCCTAAAGACTACCCGGCATAACATAGTAGTAGCTACACACGGACTCTCGTCACCTCGTGCGTGCATAGCCCCCGCAAATAAGGACAACTCAATCATTTATAATTACATATGGGGACAATTCCCTCTTAGAAGGTTAGAAAAGAGACTCACCTCGCATAGAACCTACTTCCCGGTTCAAGAACGCGCCCGAAACTCCAAACTCTACACCGAGGACTCGAATCTAGTCAAATATTATATAAATATGTCAATATACACTCAAAAGTATGAAATTCTCTTACTAGCTTAGCCAATTCATCTTTATTGAAGAAATCCCAAAATACACCCCCGGACCCACATGCTCGGATTTCAGAAATTTTCGAAGAAAACCCTCACCCATAGCCTAAGGGACATTAATATATAGTTTTTACATGATTTCATGGTAGAAAAATGGTGAAATTCCCTAAAGTTCATCAACCCTAGGTTTCACCCTAACCCTTTTTGATTTCCATTAATTAGGTGTTAATCTACCTAAGATTTAGTGTAATAATCTAACATTTAAATGGAAATTACTTACCTCTTAGTAGCTAGTCCGAACACCCTCTTGACAGCTCTCAAAATCGTCAATGGAGGAGAAGAAAGTGGTGAAAAAATGGTTAAGTCCCGAATTAAATGGGCTCACTGCCTTCAGTGACCTCGCACCTGCGGTCCCGCACCTGCGAGTCATTGGTCACACCTGTGGATTTTGGCAAGGAGCCAGGGGATCGCACCTGCGGTAGAAATTCCGCACCAGCGGATCCGCTCCTGTGGAGAAGGGTACGCACATGCGAAGGTAGGACTTTCCTCATAGGAGTCGCACTTGCGAGGCCTCGACCGCAGGAGCGGTCTCGCACCTGCGATCTATGCAACCCCACCTGCGGTCACACCAGACCTGGTGCACCAGCAGCTGAAACTGCTAGTTTTTGGCCCCGTTTGGTGTCTGGGAGGCACCTGGGCCCACCCGAACCCGCATGAAATTATACCAACAAGTCCTAAATCATATTACGGACTTTCTCGAGCCTTCGGAACACCAAAACCACGCTAAAACTCAAAATCACTCCTCAAAACCCCTAGAATCTAACTTAAGAATTTTCAAGTTCTTGAATTCGGTTTCAATGCGCCGAACCGATCTATACTACTCGGAATGACACCAAATTTTACAAGCAAGTCATAAATGACATAACGAAACTATTCCCGGTCTCGGAATTCTGTACGGACCTCGATAACTCAAAAACACGTTCCAAACCAAATTATGAACTTAGGGAAATTCTATTTTCGCTATTTGGCGTCGAAACGCTCCCGGTTCATCCAAAACCATCATACGAAGCTACTGGAATCGGCGAAACTCGATTCTGAGGTCGTTCACTCCGAATATTGACCGAAGTCAAACTTGGTCTTAAAAGCCAAATCTTAAGGAACCAAGTGTTCCTATATTACCCTATACACTTCCGAATCCCGAACCACCCATCCCCGCAAGTCATGAATCACTGAAAGCCGCTAAAGGAAGTCTTATTTAGGGGAACAGGGTCCGAATACGAAAAACAAACGGTCGGGTCATTACAAGGATCATGAAGATAAACTACTCAAAGATCCAAGAGGGTATCAAAGACTAGTGGGAATACTTCTATACCTAACCATGACAAGACCTGAATTAGCCTTTGTTGCACAAGTGTTGAGTCAATACATGCACTACCCAAAGGAGTCTCACATGGAAGCAACACTTAGAGTATTAAGATATTTAAAAGAAGCCCTAGGTTTAGGGTTGTTGATGCTTGCACAGAATACCAATAAGCTAAGTGCCTATTGTGACTCAGATCAGGGAGCATGTCTGCAAACCAGGAGGTCTGTAACAGGATATTTGGTAAAGTTTAGGGATGCACTAATCTCTTGGAAGTCAAAGAAATAAGAGACAGTGCCTAGAAGCTCAGTTGAAGCTGAGTTCAGAAGCATGGCTTAATGCACAACTGAATTAACTTGGCTTATTGGATTATTCAAAGAACTTGGAGTAAGTGTGGAATTACCTATGAAGCTTAAGTGTGATAGCAAGGCTGCAATTCAAATAGCATCCAATCCAATCTTCGATGAAAGAACAAAGCATATAGACATTGATTGTCACTTCATAAGAGAAAGGATTATACAAGGAATACTGAGAACTGAACATGTTTCAACCAAAGAACAATCGGCTGACCTACTCACAAAAAGTCTAGGAAAACTTCAACATGATTACTTGCTAGGCAGACTTGGAGTATAGAACCTGTTCAAGCCATTTGGTGAGGGGGAGTGTTGAGAGTACTCAAGTCTATCTAACTCTAGTTAGCTTAAGTAGAGTTAAAGTTATTAGTGGTTAAGTAAAGTAGTTAGTTAGCTATGCGATGTGTATAAATACAACAGTAGAAGTAGAAGAAGATTGTAAAGTATAATTCCTTTTCAGTGAATAACAGAATTGGTTATTCTCTCTCAACTATCTTCTCGAAGCTTCCTTCTCTTCTTCACCTGAGCTTCATCTTCCATAGCCATGGAAGTTAACTGCTTGTTCCTTATTTTTAAAACTTGGAATAAGTTACATCGTGCTGGATTCTCAACGTGCCGCTTCATATGGTGTACCAAATTTTCGAGTCTTGCGCAGAGTTGGAGTCAGGATGTTAACTTATGGATTTTGGGTTTTGGGACCATAACTTCAAGTGTTAATGATTGGATTCTAAATTTAATATTTATACATATTTCATAAATTTAAAATACTAAATACACTAATTAAGCAAAAGCTACATTATTCGACTCAACACATAGGTCAACTTGTGACTCCGCCTTGGCCTCACGTGCAACATTTCATTGCACCGTGGACTAAGTAGGGGAAGCTGGATTCTAATAAATCCATCACGCGACTCTTGAACAATTATTTAAATGCCTAAACTTGTCACCCCATAAATATATTATTTATACAATAATACAGTTGCAGTATATCTGGTATAGTTGTTATGACTAATTTAAAGTAGTACCAAAATAATACAGACAAGACACATTTGGTGAACCTCTAGCAACTACTGTACAGTATCTGGTCCTCAACATCCTAGTGGCTAGTACCATACCTTAGGTAGATCCTTAATCAATATAATCAAACCACGTAGTTCAACAACTTTGGATGTGTTGGAACAAATAAGTCAGTACTTTGTGTGTATCCCTAATTAATGAGCTCACTGAATCAAAAGCTAAAGCAAAGTGCATTAGAAGGTTTTTATGGTTTAGATATTACCATTAGGCAAAGATACGTCCTTAGAATCACCTCTTTTTTGTACATACAAATCACAAACTAACTAATCTTAATCTTCCGGTGAACCAATCAACAACACGACAAACAAAGCTAAATATTAAGTGTTGACAATTAGTAAAGTACTTGCACCTAATAATGTATCATTTTATTAACCATATCTACAAAATGAGGTAACTGCTTAAGTAAAGCTTATACAATAAATTAAAAATTAGATCAAATAACATGTTTATTGTTTACCCTTAATATTAGATAACAATTAAACTTATAATGTGGTTTTAAGGACACGTGATTTCACCTAATAAAAATTGATAAATATGAAGATTAATAACAGAAATTAACAATAAAGTAAAGCAAACCAATGTTGAAATGCAATTCAGCCCTCAAGCTAGTGGACCCTCGAACTCACTGGTAATATAGTAATGAAGTATATAAAATGAATTGATGAACAAGAGAGAATAAAGTGTTATATTGCTTTGATATGCGAGAGTAATGTGTGTTACAAATTATTAGAACTCCCCTTTATATAATAGAGGAATTTTATTTATGGTACAATATGATTAGCTAGATAACCGTCCCTGATTTGATCCGTTTCGAGATTTTCGCCATGATTATCGACCAGTCACGGATACCTCGCCTTCTCTTATTACGCTATCTTCAATCTTGCTCGATGTCTACCTTGTTTGGTCTTGATTCTTACTGGTCTCGATCTCGACAGGTACCTCGAATTCCGAACTCGGTACCTTGCCCTCGTGCCTCGGTCTGATCTTCTACGGGGCCGAACTTCGATACATCTCCCTGGTCTCGGTCAATCAGTAAAATCGGGTGGGCTCGGTTTTAACTGTATACATATAGTCCCTTAATTTTTTGGAGTGTAATGACAAGAAATGAATTAAGCCTTCGATCTTTACCTCGATCTGTTATGACGTCATCTCCGTGACAGAATTGACTGAAACGTCCCGTCGATCCAGTTCCCCCAGGTTATTAATGGGCGTCAGTTGGTGGTTGGCCACTAGCAACTTTGAACCGTCGATGTGAATTCTATAAATAGGCCTCTTTTACACTCTTTCAAACTTTACCTTTAACCCTTTTTGCTTTAACCTTCAAAGTTTTTCAAGTTCTTCATCTGCAAATCTACAAGTTTCATTGCTAACCTCTTCTTAAAATACCAAATTTTATCATCTTCATCCATCTTTAAACTCAAAACCAAATGGCGAAAATGTAAAAAAATTGTGCCTCAAAAGAAAACCACTTCATTCTCTCAACCGGTCGGCGGGAAAGCACCGGTGGAGCCACGCCTTGAGGAATGTATTCCTGGGGGGTGTGTTATCAGCTCCGATTTCAAGACCGAGAAAACTTCGTCAGTCCCCGGTCGTTGCGAGCCGGTATCGAGATACATATGCTCGATATCTAAGAGCTTCCTTGATAAAGTGAAAGAGGATTGTAACTGGCAGAATAAAAAGGTCGTGATACCGACCCCCGAGGAAGATATTACTACCCACGTGGAAGGGTACCTGAGTGTTTACACTTACCCTTTCACGTTGGGTCGCCTCGACCCAATCATCGTGGACTTCTGCATAAAGTACCAGGTGACTCTCGGTCAAATTCATCCCTCCTTTTGGAGGATCATCATATTGCTTCTATTTTTCTCGAGCAAATTCGACGGCCTCCCCTTCACCCTCGACCACCTCATCAGGTTATATAGCCGTCGACTTTACCGAGGGGGTTAATAAAGCTCCAACGTCGAGCCACCAAAGTTTTCATCTCCAGCATCGACGAAGACAAGGATCGAGGCTGGATGGGTCAGTTCGTCAGGGTGAAGACCACGAACCTAATTCCAGATGAGAAGATGTCATTCCCCGAGAGGTGGAATATGAAACGTAAGTACGATCCCCTTATTAGTTTCTTTTTGTTACTTTTCTTCTCTGCTTTCTCTTATTGATGTTTTTTTTATGTAGCCGCTGCCTAGATACCCAGTTCCATCCCTGACCTTAAGATCTTGGTTAGGGACTTAGTCTCAACCTCGACGTACGTTGAACGCGCATGGCGCGACTTATCAAAGAGCCGATGGGAAGCCAAAAATTATGGTAAGCCCTTTTTCATGTGTATAGTGAATTGGCTAAGATATTCCTCTCATACATACTCAACTTCTTTTCTGCAGGTCTCGACGAAGATGCAGTCACAAGGCCCCCATATGGTGAGGAAGAGACTTCGACCCCCGTCTCGAATCCGGTGAAAGAAATAAAGAGAAAAAGGACCTCAACCTCCGAGGACCAAGAGCCCAAGAAAAAAGTGGCTCGAAAGTCGAAAGAGGATATTGCCGCCCTGCCTGCTGAGACACTTCGACTCCTAAGAGAGGAAGAAGAAGACGGCTCCGATCTGGTTGCCCGAATAAAGATGAGCAGTGAGGCTCAAAAGACTGTCGAGTCGGTAGGAGCCAAAGACATGCTGCCCCGAGCTGATGGGGCCTCGAGAGGAGACTCGGGTGGAGTCCCCGAGTCGAAAAAGGTTGAAGATGCCTCATATCGAGGAACAAAGGTAGCGAAACCGACCATGGAGGTCAGTCTCAACGCTTGTCTACCTCGATGGTCCCGGGACAGGCGTTGGGGACCAGGAACTGGAGAAAGGTAGCGAACTGGAGTTCCTGGTCTCCAACGCTTGTCATGTGACCAAACGAGCAATCGTCGTCTCCATCTCGAAGGATGCACGAGTTTTTGCCGCCCCCGTAAGGAGGGCCAGTTATCTTCGGGGTCTTGTCACTGAGGAGGACCAGGCCTTAACGGACAAGGTGGAGGCTCCCTACCTTTTCAATGAGGCACAATAAGCCTTGAATCGGGTAAGCCTTAACTTCCCTTATGAATATCATACTTGTTTTCTTCTTCTTTGTCTAACTTCTTACTTTTATCTGCATAGGCCTCGGTGCTTCATCATGAAGCATTTTCTAGGTCTCGAGTTGAGCTGTGTCGGTACGAGTCCGACATTCAAAGGTTTACCGAAGAGAGGAATGCCCTCAAACTTATCAGTGGGCAAAAAGAAGAAGAGATCAAGGACCTCCGAGCTGAGTTGGCCGTGGCTCATAAAGAAAAAACCGACCTGATTGAGTAGGTAATGAAAATATTAGAAGCTAATGGCATCGGTTCAGGAATGATGGCTAACGCTTCAATCCATAGGTTCAACAGAAGCTCGATATAATCGAGCGATTTCGCGAAAAGGTCGATATGATGAAGATGGAGACTTTGGGATGTAAGCAAAATATGGATCGCCTCGTCTTAGAGAAGGAAGTTGCTCGAGCCCAATTATCATCGGCTAAAAATAAGCTTCAAGGCATGAAGCAGAAGAGCTCGTCACGGTCCAAGAAAATAGAGGAGCTCGAGGCTCGGTTGGCCACCGAACTTGCAAAGTCCAAATTTGAGGCTGAAAAGGCTAAGGACGATGCGGAGGCGATCGTGGCCGTCTACCACTCTGATGCTAAAGCTGCTCAAGCCCAAGCAAAAGAAATTGTCGAGGCCATCCAAACTCGAGCTCTTTGGGTTGCCGAGCTCGCCAAGTGCCAATCTCGGAGGGAAACCCTTGAGGAGATCCATGCTCGGGGTTTTGATCTCACTGATGATATAAAAAAGGCCAAAGATCACGAAGACGATGCTAAATCACTGGTCTCCGATGATGATGATGATGACGCCGGGAGCGAGAGCGGGTCTGAGAACGGGGGGACCCTGATGGAGAAGAAGCTGCCCCGGAGAAAATTAGGAACCTTAGGATTTTTGACTTTTGATATTTTGTGTAGGATCCTGATCGGACCTTGTAAATATCCTCATATATATTAAAAATATTTCTTTTCTTTCCGACTTGTCTTTATTTCATTATTTGCCTTATGAATATTTTGTTTCATTTATGCCTTATGAAATTTTCGTTCATAAGTTCGAGGCTTAGGCAATTTGATCGAAGCTGGACCAGTGTAGTTTTTATAACTGAGTGAGTACTTGCTCGAACTCGAAGTAGAGAAACCCTTAGGTTTTATTTGAGTGAGGATGACTTCTCGAAAATAAAATGTCCCTTTAGGCTCTTGAATTAGGCTGATACGGCCTTAGTTAAAAATAATGGCTTTTCCCCCTTTTCGGATTAAAATGCTTATTGTTTAATCATATAAAAACCTGTTATGCCTTAGAATGAAATAAGGAATTCGTTCGAGAGTTCGAACTATTTTGTACCCATTAGGGTTTTCGAGGGTCGATATTATCGAGACCCTTTTTTCGTAATGCCTTAGCACGAAATAAAGAATTTGTTTGAGAGTTCGAACAGTTTTGTAACCACTAGGGTTTTTGAAGGTCGATATTATCGAGACCCTTATTAATTTAGCCGAGGGTAGCCTTTTTAACCGATTTATATAAAAAAATGTTTGAAGGACTATTTTATAACGGAAATCGGACGTCTCAGGACCGTGTTAATTTGGTCGTAGCCTTTTACTTGGGATTTGCCTCTTAGGCTTATTTTCCCATTTCATTTTGAGTTTGCTCGAAGTATGAGTCCCGAGGGGGATGGACGTAGCCTATAAAAATCAAGGATTTCCTTTTTTAAGGTCTTATGATCTCAAGGTTTTAATAATTTGATCATGTCCATTTTTCGGACGGCAGTCCCCGAGTGTGGGGTTTATTCTTTCGAGCTTCAATTGCGATTGGCCCTTAAGCCTGTTTGCACAATAGATCAAGAGTATGAAAGAAAAAGTTTTCTACGACATGAAATATTTGGCAAAGAAAAAATACTTCTCTTAATAGATGGTTATACATGAATACAAGTTTAATGTTAGGGCTCAAGTAACCTATATGGGTACGGCTCATTCGACCATTTGGTCCTTACAATATTTACCTATCGAGACCTTGTTGATATGAAGTACTTTCCTTGCGACAAAGTTCACATCTGAGGGTGATGCCCCCCCAGTATTCGAGGTTGATTGTAAAAAAGCCTAAGATACTGTTGAATTGATCTAAGTTAGCACGAAAAATGCTTGACTCGTTAAAAACCTCGCCGGAAAAACCCATTTGGGACAAAAAATGGTCTAAGGTAAAAAGAGTACAACGCGTGGTTTCAGACCTAAGGACTTTGTGTTGAAGACTCCCTCGATGTCTTTGATCAAACACCTATAATTGGATAATATAATATATAAATGAAAATGGAGAAGGTCGTACCTTAGCAGTAATATCGTTTGAGGAGTGATATGTTCCAATTGTTTGGTAGTTTCTCGTCGTTCATCGTGCTAAGTTTGTAGGATCCTTTTCCGACGATATCGAGGACCTGATATGCTCCCTCCCAGTTTGGGCA
This sequence comes from Nicotiana paniculata, assembly GCA_005239505.1. Taxonomy (NCBI): domain Eukaryota; kingdom Viridiplantae; phylum Streptophyta; class Magnoliopsida; order Solanales; family Solanaceae; genus Nicotiana; species Nicotiana paniculata. Next base: position 15,585 of record MDKI01190450.1, on the reverse strand, counting down.
AAGTTTTCCTCCATTCGGATTTTGAGTGTTGAGGGTGACTTTTCTCATAACTAAATCCCCGATTTTGAAGTGTCGAAGATTGGTCCTTCAATTGTAATACATTTCGATCCGCTATTTCTATGCGGCCATTCGAATGAGGGAGACTTCTCGTCTTTCATCCAACAATTAGAGGCTTATATTCATAGCCTCGTGATTTGACTATTCCGATGCATACCAAAACCTGAGGTTAGGTTCCCCGACTTCGAACGGGATCATATCTTCGGCACCATAGACTAAAGAGAACAATGTTTCCCCCGTACTGGATTTCGACGTCGTGCGGTATGCCCAAAGAACCTCAGGCAGTATCTTTCTCCATTTTCCTTTAGCGTCGGTCAATCTTTTCTTTAGATGTTGAATGATGGCTTTTTTTGTCGATTCAGACTGTCCGTTCCACTGGGATGATATGCTGTCGATAAAATCCTTTTAATCTTATGGTCGTCGAGAAATTTGGTCACTTTGCCGCTGATGAATTGCTTCCTGTTGTCGCATACAATTTCGGAAGGCATCCCGAATCGGCATATAATGTGATCCCAAATGAAGTCTATGACTTCCTTTTCTCTGATTTTTTTCGAAAGCTTGTGCCTCAATCCACTTAGAAAAATAGTTAGTCATAAACAAATGAATTGAGCTTTACCTGGGGCCGATAGGAGAGGGTCGATGATGTCCATTCCCCATTTCAGGCCATGGGGATAGGACCGAGTGGAGCTGCTCCCTGGGCTGGTGAATCATCGGCGCATGTATTTGACATTTATCGCACCTTCGCACGAACTCTTTGGTATCCTTTTCCATATCGGCCCAATATTATATTGCTCTGATGACTTTGTGAACCAAAGACTCGGCACCGAGTTGATTTTCGCAAGTGACTTAAATTTCCCGTAGGACGTACTCGGTGTCTCTTGGTCCCAAACATATTGCCAATGGTCCATCGAACATTCTCCTATACAATGTTCCATTTTCGTCCAATGTGAACTGTGCGGACTTTGTGCGTTGAGTCCTCGATTCCTTAGGATCCGATGGAAGTTTCCCATTCTTTAGGTGCTCGATATACTTATTCCTCTAATCCAAGGTCAGACTTGTGGAGTTGATTTTGGCATGGCCTTCTTCGATTACTGACCTCGAAAGTTGTACGACAGTCCCCGAGCTAAGTTCGTTATCTTCGACCGATGACCTCAAATTTGCAAGGGCATCAACCTCTCTATTTTGTTTTCGAGGTACGTGTTGTAGGGTCCAGTCTTTAAATTGATGTAGAGCCACTTGTAGTTTGTCCAAGTACCTCTGCATTTGGTCTTCTCGAACCTCGAAAGTTCTGTTGACTTGGTTTACCACAAGTAAGGAGTCACATTTGGCCTTGATGACCTCTACTCCCAAGCTCTTAGCTAGCTCGACACTTGCAATCATGGCCTCATACTCGGCCTCATTGTTAGTTAGTTTTGAAGTTTTGATAGACTATCTAATTGTATTACCTGTGGGCGGCTTCAAAATGATGCCTAGCCCAAACCCCTTCACGTTCCAAGCGTCGTCTGTGAAAAGGGTCCACACCCCCAATGATGTACCTGATTTTAATAATAGTTCCTTTTCGACCTCGGGTACGAGGGCTGGCGTGAAGTCAGCCAAAAAGTCTGCCAAAATTTGAGACTTAATGGTTGTTCGGGGTTGATACTCTATATCATACCCACTAATCTCAACGGCCCATTTGGCCAATCTACCCGAGAGTTCGGGCTTATGCAAAATATTGCGAAGGGGATAAGTAGTCCTAGAGGCGCTTATTAAAGCAAGCGCTAATTTTTCTAAGTGTGGGTATCGGGTCTCGGCCTCACCTAAGGCCCGGCTAACATAATAAACAGGAAATTGCGTACCTTGTTCTTCTCGAACTAGGACCTCACTTATCGCGATTTCCGAGATTGCTAAGTATAAGTATAGTTGCTTGTCCGCTTTCGGAGTATGAAGCAGTAGCGGGCTCGGTAGGTACCGTTTTAGTTCTTCCAAGGCTTGTTGGCATTCCGGGGTCCATGCAAAATTGCTCTTCTTCTTAAGCAGTGAGAAGAACCGGTGACTTCTATCTGAGGACCTCGAAATGAATCGGCCTAGGGCGTCTATGCGCCCTGTTAACCTTTGTACGACCTTAACATTATCCATGACCGTTATATCTTCGATGGAATTGATTTTATCGGGGTTGATCTCGATGACCCGATTTGATACCATGAAGTCGAGTAACTTCCCCGAGCCGACCCCGAATGCGCATTTCTCCGGGTTGAGCTTTATGTTGTAATTTCTTAGTATGTCGAAGGTCTCCTGCAAATGTTTCAAATGGTCCTTTGCACGTAGGGACTTAACTAGCATGTCATCAATATAGACTTCCATTGATTTTCCTATTTGCTCTTCGAATATTCGATTTACTAGGCGTTGGTAAGTTGCACCAGATTTTTTAGTCCGAACGACATTACATTATAACAATAGGTGTCGTACTTAGTGATAAATGAAGTCTTTTCCTGATCCTCCGGGTTCATCTGTATTGAGTGTACCCGGAGTAGGTGTCGAGAAAACTGAGAATCTCATGGCCGGTCGTTGCATCAATCATACGATCGATATTTGGCAAAGGAAAAGAATCCTTAGGGCATTCTTTATTTAGGTCCTTATAGTCTACATACATCCTAAGTTTATTGCCCTTTTTAGGGACTACGACTACGTTTGCTAACCCCTCGGGATATTTTACTTCCCGAATGGACCCTATTTTGAGAAGTTTGGTTACCTCATCCTAGATGAATGCATGTTTAACCTCGGACTGGGGCCTTCTCTTTTGCTTTACTGGACGGAACTTCAGGTCCAAGCTCAATTGATGGGTAGTGATCTCCGGTGGGATCCCTGTCATATCAAGGTGGGACCAAGCAAAGCAAACCATATTATCTATAAGGAATTTAATGAGCTTTTCCCTGATCTTGAGGATTAGCCCCGTGCCCAGATATACCTTTCGCTCGGGCATATATTCGTTCAGTATGACTTGATCCAACTCTTCGACCATCGATTTTGTGGCGTCAGAGTCATCGGGAATTATAAAAGATCGGGGGATCCAATATTCATCATCCTCGTCTTCCCCTTGTTCCTCTGATTGGGTCGAGGCTGGTACATGTGGTTGCTATTTGACCTCCTTCATTTCTTTTGACTCTGATCCTTTTGTTGATGAAAGCGCCGATACCGGTATTACTTTCCTCGACCACGAACATCTCTTTGGCAGCATGTTGTTCCCCATACACCATTTTTACTCCATCTGGTGTTGGGAATTTCAGCACTTGGTGAAGGGTTTAGGGGACCACCCTCATGTTATGAATCCAGAGTCTTCCGAGCAGGGCGTTGTATCTCATATCGCTCTCGACTACATGGAACTTTTTTTCTTGAATAGTACCGGCTACATTTATTGGTAAGATGATTTCACCTTTAGTTGTTTCACTTACCATGTTTAAACCATTGAGAACTCGAGTTGCGGGTATAATCTGATCTTGTGGGCTGAGTTGCTCCACGACCCTCGATCAAATAATATTGGCCGAGCTAAATCAATTAAAACATGTTTAACCTGAATTTTATTCATAAAAATAGAGATTACCAGTGCATCATTGTGGGGTTGTGAGATCCCTTCTGCTTCCTCGTCATTGAAACACAAGGCCCCTTCTGGAACATAGCCTCGAGTTCGTTTTTCCCCGGTGATCGACACCTTGGTGCATTTGAACACGGGTTCCTACGGGTTATCGACCCACTAACGATCATGTGAATCACGTGTTGTGGTTCTTCCTGTTTGATTCCCTGTCTCTGAAGTGATTTTTAGCTCAGTCACTCAAGAATTCTCGAAGGTGACCCTAGTTGAATAGACGTGCTACCTCATCCCTAGTTGTCTGTAGTCTTTGGTTCTATTACCATGAATACAATGGTATTTGCATATTTGATTAGGGTTCCTTTGTTCCAGATCGGTCTGTAGGGGCCTAGGCCATCTATTATCCTTGATTCGCCTGATGGCCGATACAATACCTGATGCGTCGATGCTGAAGTTTTACTCTAATAGTCACGACACTTTTGTAGGCTCGATATGTTTATTGAAGCCACTCTTACTCATGAGCCCTCGGGAGATTTGTCCTTGATCATTCCTTCGGTCATTTCGAAGGGGATTGCGTACAGGGCCGTTGTTCCTACGATCTTCATCGTACGGCTGATATCGATCACGTTCGATCGGGGTTCTCTGTCGATGTCTCTGTGAACTCTGCCAACGGGTCTGTTTGGGTAAACGGAACCGGAAGGGGTCCCCAACTGATCGTCTTCGACCCTGATCTTTGACTGGTATCGATTATGCACATCAGCCCAGGTCATCGTTCTCTGCCGTGATGCTACTGAACTTCGTTCGTTCAAACCTTGAGTAAAGGCTTGAACAACACAATCATCTGTGATCGGGGGTAGGTCCATGCGTTCTATTTGAAATCGAGATACGAATTCTTTAACATTTCAATGTTCTTTTGTTTCACTTTGAAGAGGTCCGACTTCTTAGCCGCGACCTTTATTGCTCCGGCGTGAGCCTTGATGAAGGAATCTGCAAGCATGGCAAATAAATCGATGGAATTGGGTGGCAAATTGTTGTACCATATCATCGCCCCCTTTGATAAAGTTTCTCCAAATTTTTTCAGCAGAGCGGACTCAATCTCATAATCCTCTAAGTCATTTCCCTTTATTGCGCATGTATAAGAAGTGACATGCTCATTAGGGTCGGTGGTCCCATTATACTTGGGAATCTCTAGCATGCAAATTTTTTCGGGATGGGCTTTGGAGCCGCACTTGGGGGGAAAGGCTTTTGTACCTCTTCGAATCCAAACCCTTCTGAATCGGTGGTGTCCCCGATATTTGGTCAACTCGGGAGTTCTATGTCTCTACCTTCTTGTCATTAGCCTCGATCTTCTTTTCCCTTGATTCGATTCATTTACTGAGCTCCTCCAGCATTTTCATAATGGTGGGGTCAGTCCATGAGTCATTGGCGTTCGATCTTTTCGGTATAGGCTCAGCCCTGGGAACAACTTCAAGTGGGGGCTCAGGTTCGACCCCACTTGGTGCACGGTTCTGATTTTGCAGTTGTGCTATAGGAGCTTGTTGAGCCTGTAACATTTCAAATATCAGCTGAAGGCTGACTCCACCATCTTCTCTGCACGTACCTCGACCACCTGATCGAACTTCCATGCATACGCTACCTTCGGGATCAATGCCCAGATTTACATTTAGAGCGACATGTGAACTGACATCGACGGGATATGTAATTGGTATCCCCTCGAGGTCAACTTGAGTCACTTCGATCCCTGGGGAGGCTATATTGTCGTTTTTCCCGTGAAATCCGAGGTTGTTGTCACCATGTGTGGGTGCTGCTTGTGAGTTTGACATATTTATCCTGAAATGAAAAATACTTACGAGAACAAGCGTAAAACAGTGTGTGTTATCAGAATCAGTATTAAGCAATCACTATTATCCTTAGCCCCACAGTGGGTACCAAACTGTTTACCCTTAAAATTGGATAACAATTAAACTTATAATATAGTTTTAAGGACACGTGATTTCACCTAATATCAATTGATAAATATGAAGATTAATAACAGAAATTAACAATAAAGTAAAGCAAACCAATGTTGAAATGCAATTCAGCCTTCGAGCTAGTGGGCCCTCAAACTGATTGGTACTATAGTAATGAAGTATATAAAATGAACTGATGAACAAGAGAATATAAGCTAAAGAAAGTGTTATATTGCTTTAATATGCGAGAGTAATGTATGTTACAAATGATTAGAACTCTCCTTTATATAGTAGAAGAATTCTACTTATGGTACAATTCTAATTACAGAAAGGAATCCCATGATTAGCTAGATAACCGTCCTTGATTTGATCCGTTCCAATATTTCCGCCATGATTGTCGACCAGTCACGGATACCTCGACTTCTGTTATTAAGCTATCTTTGGTCTTGCTCGATGTCTACCTTGTTTGGTCTCGATCTCGAAAGGTACCTCAAATTACAAACTCAGTACTTTACCCTCGTGCCTCGGTCTGATCTACTACGGGGCCGATTTTCAATACATCTCTCTGGTCTCGGTCAATCAGTAAAATCGGGTGGGTCCGATTTTAACCGTATATATATTTATTTTTTTCGGATGGAAGAAGTGTCCCCTTTTATCTTTTCCTTTTGGAGTTAATTAATGATGTTGTATGAACCATCTTGTTTTAATAAATCAGAGGCATAATGGAGTCACAAGATCAAGATTCATGGTCAACCAATTTGCTTTCTTAATTTATGATAGTGTGGTCCAAATTTGTAATACTACAAATGTTGACCCCCCAAAAAACAGAAGAACAACCGTTTTATGGCCCCCATATGCGCAAGAACTCTGGATTTTAATTCCTTGCTTGAAAATGTGTTCTTGTTTTGGGCCACTTTATTCCAGCTAATACGACATGATTTGCTAGTAATTCCAAAATTTCTGACATCTAAATTAAGGTGCTTTTGTAATAAGGAATATTAAAATTGGGCATATTGCTTGTTAGTACGGATTATATCAAATGTGTGTTATGTTCTTCATTTTTTATTTTTCGTTTGCTTTCACGTCTAAAATCTTCCTCTACAATTTTTCAAATCGTGAGTGCTCAACTTTTTTTTAGTGTGCAAATTACTAGTGAGACTGGATGCTCAATTAAAGTATTTATATAAATTACTAGTTCTTTTTATTCATATACTCAATTAATAGTGTTTGGCTCTAAAAATAAACCCATAACCGATAGACTAGATCCGCCGATTAACAATAACGGAAGATGACAGTTTTTATCCGAAATGTCAACTTAATTACTTAGGAAAATATGATTCCTGTTATTTCTAATTGGGTTTTGAGGTGTTGATGGTTATTTTCTTTCAAGAAATAAGTTAATTTCCTATTAACAAATCAGCGATACTTCTTAAATTTGAAAATCAAGATAAGTAATTGTAACGAGCATTTTGAAGCTTCCACAAACACAAATAGTTTAGTTAATTTGCAATTATTGAAGCTTCCACAATTGAGTTTATAAAGATCAAAGGTGGATCTTTTTAAATTGGTGAAAATTGAATATTACCTTTATGAATTTTATTATGTGTGAACTTAATATAAGTTTGAAGAATTTTCGATTCTATGATGTGAATTTAATAATAATAAAAAAAATTGGATGCGACCATATCAGTTGCAGCAAGGTGCACCCATCCTGGTAAAAAAGATTCAGAAATTATAGTAATAACAAATACTATATTCTTTCCAAAAAGCTTTATTATTTTGTATAATAATGTTTTCTTATAGAAAAGGAAAAGAATTGAAGGTTCATGTCGCAAATTAGATTAATTATTGGTGGACCAACCATTTACAGAAATTAATAATGGATTGTTTCATTTTTTGGAGCACCAATTAATAATTTAACTTGTGCAATATAAAAAATTACAAAATTTGACAAAATTATCATCACCTTACCCTACCACACCGAATAGGGGGTGGGGTGGGGTGGGGTGGGGATTCTTTCCGGCTCGACTACTCTTTCTCATACGGTGCCTTGCTTATCTCATTCGCTTCTATTCGCAAGCTATCCCCTAATATACAAAACAAATTCCCCCCCATTTATATAACAACAACAAAAAAGAAAATCAGACATTTCTTAGAGAAAGTACTACTTTATTTTTTATAAAAAAAACTGTAAAAATACGTGTAAATCACATATCGAAACACACACTACAAATTTTGTATCAGAGAAGAAACTTCTGATCTTGTTCCCCCCTCTCTCTCTCTCTCTCCTATTGCCTTCGTTTTCAGGTGTGTGGTACTTTTTTTTTTTTTTTTTTTGGGGTGAAAAATTGAATTAGGTATTTGAGTCTTAATGTTTTTTTTTTTTTTTTTTGGTAATTTGCAGGATGGGTGAATTTCTTTTGTTCATATTTCGGTATTTATGTATTGGAAGTTTGTATTTTGAGATGTGAAAATTAGGGCTAGGAATTATTGGGTTGTGTTGTTTTTGTGGGTTATTATTGTGAATATTTTGGATGGGTAATAAGTTGGGAAGGAGGAGGCAAGTGGTGGATGACAAGTACACTAGGCCTCAGGGGTTGTACCAACACAAGGATGTGGATATTAAGAAGCTTCGTAAACTCATTCTTGATTCCAAGCTCGCTCCTTGCTATCCTGGTGACGATGATTGTCCCAACTCTGACCTCGAGGAATGCCCCATTTGCTTTTTGGTTTGTTCTTTTACCTTCTTTTTATTCCCTTTCTATTATACAACCTGGCAATTTGTTGGCATATGTTGGTGTAGAATGTTATTTATATAGTCGACCTCAACTTGTTTAGGATTGGAATGTATTGTAGTCCTTGTTGGTGTGCTCAATTGTGTGGCCTAGTGGTAAATGAAGAACCATGAGGTCTCTGGTACAAAACACTAGGTGATTTCTTCCTATAGTTACCCGGTATGTGTGTAGTAGGTACCTGGTAGAATAGTCGAGGTGTGCAAGCTGGCCTGGACATCACTGTCATAAAAAAATAGTAGTTTTTGTTGTTGTTTGTCCTGAATCCTGAGTTATGTTGGACTAGCATGGAATTTGAAACCATTGGGCCGATATGTTTACGAATATGTTTGTTATGATTAATAACTTTGTTCTTTTTGAACTTTGCAGTATTATCCTAGTTTAAACCGTTCAAGGTGTTGCATGAAAGGCATTTGTACAGGTATTTATTGTCCTTGTGTTTGTAATTGCCTGTGCTTATTATGGTTCTACTTTTTATGTAATAATGTGTAGTACCTTTTTTGGAAGTGGATTTATGACTTGTTTCCTTGCAACAGAGTGTTTTTTGCAGATGAAGACCCCCAATTCAACCCGTCCAACACAGTATCCTTGATTTCTTTTATTACTGGTGACTTATTGCTGAATGCATTTCGCCTATCTCCTCTCCCTCCTTCCAGATTCTCATTCTTCACTGGGCTCCTTAACATTATAAGATGCCCGTTTTGTAAAACATCAAATTATGCGGTGGAATATCGCGGGGTTAAGACGAAGGAAGAAAAGGGAATAGAGCAGATTGTAAGATCCTATCTGCTGTTGTTTTTCTTTGAGTGATTGCATGGATATTATTACGTATTGCTAAAGGAATCTCATACTGAATTTAGGATATTTTAACCCTTTTCTAACCTGTCTCGTGGTTGCTTTAGGAGGAACAACGAGTTATTGAAGCCAAAATAAGGATGAGACAGCAGGAGCTGCAGGATGAAGAAGAGAAGACGCAGAAACGAAGAGAGCTTAGTTCTTCCAGTAGTATCGCTGGACCAAGTGAGATAGAGTATTGCTCTACGGCAGGTATTTGTTTTAAGCTCTCGTTAGTCTTTTTGGCTTCACTATTTTGTGATTATAATGCATCTTATATTTTCGTCTTGTCTGCAGCACCATCTTTTGCTTCTTCTGTGGAAGGTGGAGAAGTCATTACTTCTCAAGAGACATGTGCAGCTCCAACAATTAGACAGCCTCAACGCATGAGGCAGAATAGGTACTAACTCTTTTTTGGTGCTTATTGGTTCAAATCCTTTTTCCTAATTTGCGATAAATTTACTCACACAAGGTAGGGGAAAGGTCTGATATACCCCACCCTCCCCAGATCCCACTTATGGGATCACACCGGGTATGTTATTATTATTGTTGTTACGATAAATTTACTCATTTAGGTCATGTTGATGGACTAGATAGGTTGATCCTAGCCGCTAAATCATCTTAAATATATTGGAAGTAGAGTGAATGAATTAGTTAGGGATCTGGATCTGCACGCTATTTGAACGAGATATTACTGCTTACTTCTTTGGATTTATCAAGTTATGTTGAATTTTACTTAATCCAATATATTTTCCAAGCAGGTCCTTAGATTTACCAGATAGTGCCTAAGATTTAAACTTATTAGTTATGACTTATGTGGAATAATCATAAGGTTTTTGTGTAAGCGGTTCCATATTTATGCTAGTGGATGCGACTCCTGGGGGGTGGGGGGAGATGGGGGGTTCGGGAAGTAGTATTTAGATCCTTTTGGCACGTGGCACGTTGTTATCCCACATGATAATAGTTTATTATGCAAGATTTTTTATTGTAATTTAGATGTGATTGTGGTGCCTAACAGCAGACAGTTCAGATATCCAGGTTCATTGTTCTCCATAGAATGGTATGATGGATTAACATGTGCATATTCATTAAAACAGGATGGGTGAAATGAAGGGCTGCGACAGTAGTGTTTATGCAATAGAAAAGTAACTATCCAAGTGAAAGGAAAGTCTTATACAATGTTCATGAGATCAGCAATGTTATAGGGGGGTATTATATGGGAATGAATGTTGGGTTGCTAAGGACCAGCTTATTGGCAAGGTAAGTGCAGTAGTTGGGACTAGCTTACACGCACGTTAGCCAATTCACCGAGCAGTCTGTCCAGTCTTCCAGGATATGTTACCACGTTAATCTTTTCCATTATGGATGGAGTAAGTGGGCGCAAACAAAGTGTTGTAGTTGGTATTTGAATCTAGGTTCTCCAGGTTGTAACTTCGATGCCTCAACCACGAGGCCATTCCCTTGGGGACTTATAGAAATATTAACATTAAGATGGATATGGAGTCTACACACAAGGAAAAAAAAGGAAGAATTTACGCAATTTCTTTTCTAAGAATGAAATCACAGTGATTGATGGCTCTTTCAATCCGCCGAAATGGAATGCTTTGGCGTGTAACAAAATGGAGAATTTGGGTCAGATTAATTAGCTTATATCTAACAGAGGGTGCAAGTAGTACCATGTTGATTTTGGATTTTAGTAAAGCTTAAAAAAATGGAATGCAACCAAAATTGACTTTGCATAAAAAAATTTCAAGTGCATCTTGAATAGTCATAAAAAAATTAACATAAGTAGAACTCCCCCGATTCCACAATGTGGGGTTACACTGGCTTTGTTGCTGTTGTTGTAAGTAGGACTAATCCCATTAAGACCTAACATCTGGAACGAGAAGGAAACTAAAACTTTGCCTGATTATCAAACATTTCCAGGGAAGAGGAACAAGTATGCTTATCGAGGTGGTAGGACTCACATTCTAAGTAAACAAGTGAGACAGACCAGATACCATCAGTTTTGGTGAACTAGGATGTCTCAATCATCTCTACTCCTCCGGAGTAGGGGTAAGGTCTGCGTACACACCACCCTCCCCACCAGACACCACTTGTGGGATTCCACTGGGTTATTGTTGTTGTTGTTGTAGGATGTCTCAATCATCTCTGTAATACATCAGGTCAATTTTTCTCAAAAAAATTACATCAGGTCAATCGGTAATAACGTAAGATATGGACGATTTCAGAAGGCTAAGGTAATCTACGCCCAATACCAAATATCTGTACCATATTTTGTTCCTATATGACCACATAGTTGTTAAAGTAAGTCTTTGAGCAGCTTAGTGTTTGAAATAAACGACTAACGAATATGAGATTAAAAGGACATTTGGGAGCAAAAAATGAATTTAAAGTTAAGGAAGTGGGTTAACTTGATCTATTTTGGTTGCCATTTTTTGAGATCCATTGGCCAAAGTGACTGATGAACGGATTTTAAATAAGAAATTGTACATAAAAGAGAGTTATTACCAAAAGTATGATTAGAAGGTACCTGAATAAATAATTTAAGGTATGGAGTAGGATGTTGGGACAAACCAGATACCATTTGTTTTGATAAAGTAGGATGTCTCATTCATCTATGTAATGGGTTAGGTGAAACCGTAACAACACAAGATATGGGCCGAAGAAACCGTAACAATGTAAGATACCAAATATCGGTGCTATACCGTGTTCCTATATGACAGCGAAGTGGTTAAAGGAAGTGTTTGAGTAGTTAAGTGTGTCAGATAAACGACTAGTGAATATGAGATTAAAAGGACAACCAGGAGCAAAAAATAACTGATTTAAAGTTAGGGAAGTGGGTTAACTTGGCCTTTTTAGGTTGCCTTTATTCGAGATCCATTGGCCAGTGTGACTGTGGTAAGGGATTGGAAATAAGAAATTTTACAGGAAAGAGATCTGTTACCAGAAATGTCGCTAGAGGCACTTGAATCAAGAATCCAATGACTGAGAGTAGGTGGTTAGGAGGCATAAGCCACACGATTACCTGTTTGAATGCTAGAAGGTTATCTTTGAAGATGTCTGTTTAAGTGTTTCATGCGGAAAGAATTCAACATAATCAGGTAAAGAACCACTTGACCTTATGTATCCGAACATAATAGTGCTAGATCCCATTTTCTTGCTACCAAATTGCTTAATTCTTGTGACATATTATTGGTTGTCGGGAGTTCCAAACAAATAACTTTAATTAAGAAATAACAAGTTGTCAATAGAGAAAAAGATATCACTGGAAAAAACACGCTGGAAATGGTTTACACGTTACTGTCTCGTCAATGTCAGAGAGCTAAATGTATTGCTTGGTTTTGGTCTTTTTACGTCAAAGTTATTGTGAGTAATGTTATCCACGTTTGTCAAAGAAAAATCAAAAGCAATAAAAAGGGTTGCCCGTGTGCACTAAGCTCCCACTATGCGGGGTGGGGGTAAGGGACGAACCACATTGGGTCTATTGAAACAACAGAAGAAAGAAATTTATTTTCTGTTTGCAATCATTTCTGATTGAATTTTATCGCTTGGTGTTCCTAAATCACTTGGCTTATCTATATATATTTTATTGTCTGATCTGGTTTCCTGTATCTGTGACACAGGGAGGATGACTTTGACTTGGATCTTGAAGATATAATGGTCATGGAAGCCATATGGTTATCAATACAGGTAAATTATCCATGCACTATCCTTTTTCTTCTTCCTTTGTTGTTTTCTTTTCTTCTTGTTGTGGGGGAGGCAGCATTAGGTGAAAAGTTAGAGTTTCCTATCGTTCGTCTGGCGTACCCTTTTTTCTAATCTACGAGTCTGATTTCTATTTTCTGAGTGAAGTGCTCCATTGTGAATGGTTGATGAGACAAGGAGTCAAAAGTGTATCTTTCTCTCAGCTTGAGTGTGATGGAAAATGGCATTTTCTTGCTTTCGAATGGGGTTTATTCATCTTTTCACATTTTGAAAATCTTATGGCAAAATATTTGACAGTGTGGCTTGGGATATCATTTCTTTTCTTTCGCTGCGTCACCTATAGCCACTTTTAACATGCTGGTAATTTTGGGATGATAAGTTTGGTCGTGCTTTTTGCCCTGTTGAACTTATATTTTAATGGCATAGCACTTAATTTTCCATACGAAACTGATGACATGATAGGAGAATGGTAGAAATCGAACTATGGACTACAGTGATGTTGGTCCATCAGAACAATATACAGCGGATCATCGATGTGTCCCAGCAGTAAACACCCCTGCAGCTTCAGGATCATCTTCCTCTCCTTCTGGTGGTCTTGCTTGTGCAATTGCAGCCCTTGCTGAGCGCCAGCAAATGGGTGGAGAGTCCAGCAACTATGATCGGAATATGTCATCGTACAATGAGCATCTTGCTTGTGATAGGTTTTCCAATAGGGAGGAGATAGAGAATGATGATTACCCTCATGCTGAGAGCACCATGCATGTGTCACCTGAAAGGCAGCTGGAAATAACGAGGGACGATGGTGAATGGGCTGATCATGGGTCCATGGTGGCTGAAGTTGGAACTAGTTATGCAGTCTCTGACGAAATGGAAGATGATGCTTCATTCCCTTTGCAAGGTGAAATGGTAAGTGATCTTCAACCCACCAGCGGTTCAATAGTTCCTGAGAATTTTGAAGAGCAGATGATGTTAGCCATGGCTGTTTCACTGGCTGAGGCAAGCTCGCGGTCTAGTCCACCTGGAGTGTCATGGCATTAGTAGTGCTTGTGATGTGGGGTTGTGAGGATTCCCCTCATATCGCCTCGCCACTCATCAGGAAGATAAATGAAAAAGAAAAAAGACGAAAAAGAAAATGCAACCAGTTTTTATCTCTCTTGTCCTCTACCTTTCGCCCTCTCTGTTTTCCTACTTTTCCTCCCTTTTGTAGTCTGGTATGCTGCTGTACGAAAACAGAGAAATTGATTCTAGTGAATGAATGTTGTTTGAGCCTGCAGATAGCAGGTTTATAAGTTCAACTCATTTACAATTTGTAAATAGTTGCTGAATTACTTCAAGATGGATTTCGAGAAGTGGTTCTGTTGTGAAAAAACGTAGAAGCAGATAGCTCCTTGTGGCACTAGAATTGTAAGGGCATTGGCTTTGGGTTCATGAAATTGGATGTCCCAGGCGAAGCAGACAGATTTTCGTGTAGACAACCTTTTTGTAGCTCAAGGAAATTGTAAGAAGTACCGAGTATGCGTCAAAAGGAAAAAAAATGGGAGGGAGGTGTGTGTGTGTGTGTGTGTTGGGGGGTGGGGGGGGGGGGTTGCTGCATAGTTTTATTTCTTCGTTTTTCTAAAAGAAAATAAATAAATAAATCCAACAGATGTATTTTCAGGTCAAGTTTCCCTGTCGGGTAAAACATGTCATCGACTTGGGCTGTTCAAAACCGAATCATAAAATTGGCTTATTCGCTTATTGGTATCGGATTATTGGGGTAATGGTTGATGAACCGAGTGAAGTTTTATAATTAATGGAGGATGAAGAATTTGTATATTTACCATGTTACCGCTCTTCTCGCTTCTGTCTACCACTCGACTTTTGCTATTTCTTTTTCTTCGTCCGTTCTTTCTTTGAGTTAACAAATTATAAATATTTTACTACTACTTTCTTTTTATTTAGGATCTGCAATGAATCTTATTTTTCTTTTTAGATATAATTGAGAACTTAAGAGTATTTTGTACCAAAGGCTGAAGTCAGATAGACTCCCAAGTGGGAGCATGTGTGATTTTTTAACATTTCCTTTTGCTATGGTTATCTGTAACATAATAGTTGACATACCAGGAATATAATAGTTGGCATTATATCAAATCGATTGGAGGAAATATTATATAAATAAATCTGGACTTAAATTTTCCCTTTATCTCTGGTTATCTATTTCTTTTCATTGCTATTCGATATCGATATTTCATTGTGCAATGTTTGAGTACAACAACAACAACCCATGTATTCCCACAAGTCCTGGAGGGGTAGAGAACAAATTGTTTCCGATAGATCCATGGCTAAAAAAAAAGATGGAAGAAAACCAAAACCTGTTGTGAGCAATCATGTGCAGGCGAACAAGAACTTTATAGCTGATGGAGAAGCTTGCTAGAGGGATTAAAAGGGTCCCAATTAATGGTATTCAACAAATATAGTTATTACTATTATAAAGTGAGGATGCATATGTGAGCATGTAATTTTTAACCTACTATATGTTCCTACAAAATTCAATAAATTAATTAATGATTATAAACCTTGTTGAATTTCAATGTCTGTGTGTGAATTATTTAAATTATATAAATCATAATTTGTCTTATAAAATTCATAAATGATTTAAAGTCGCATGATTCGGTGCATGACTTCAATCATTTTTATTACG
>ML326227.1:0-70902 GCA_005239505.1 Nicotiana paniculata | reverse complement strand
ATTTTAGTTTATAAATTGAAATTTTAGGATATGAGTTGAACTTTTGTGGATATGAGTTGAACCCTTTAGGATATAAATTTAAATTTTGGTTTATGTATTGGAATTTTAGTTTATAAATTGAAATTTTAGGATGTGAGTTGAACTTTTGTGGATATGAGTTGAACCTTTAGGATATGAATTGAAATTTTGGTTTATGTATTGGAATTTTAGTTTATAAATTGAAATTTTAGGATATGGGTTGAACATTTGTGGATATGAGTTGAACATTTAGGATATGAATTAAAATTTTAGTTTATGTATTGGAATTTTAGTTTATAAATTTAAATTTTAGGATATGAGTTGAACTTTTGTGGATATGAATTGAAATTTTGGTTTATGTATTAGTATTTTAGATTGCGGGAGGATTTTGTAGAAGGGGTTGATGACTTTATTAGACATGCAATGGAACTTTCACCAACAATAACTAAGACACGGTACCTGGCAGAGTGTGCCTTTAATTGTTCTTCTCATTAGTGACAATGATGATGAGAAGGCAATGGCATGTGTTTCAATTAGTGATGGTGTAGGTAGGAATTTAACATTTCCTAGGTAGATAAAAGAAGAGGTTATAGAGAAATTCTCTACTTCATTTTCCAAGAGGAAAAGAAGTTTAATTGAGAGTGACAAGGTTGATGGTGATGGAATGTGTTCCGTTGGTCATGGCAGTTCCCATAAAACGGGGATCATAAGACTCTATGATGAAAAAGACGAAAGGAATTTTATTCTTAACTTTCTTCCAAGTCTGATCCGTAAAAGCTTAATGGAATTTGTGATATTTATTCGGATTCAGACAATAATTTGAGTGACAAAAGTATGAAAATTCTAATAAAACGAATTAAAGGTAAAATATTTTTCTTGGAAGAATAGGATGCTTCATGTCATGCAGAGTTCAGCATCCTTCTCTACCAAGAAAAATATTTTACCTTTAATTCTTTTTATTAGTATTTCCATACTTTTGTCAGTCAAATCATTGTCTGAACCCGAAGAAATATATCACCAATCCCATTAAGCTTGTACGGATCAGACTTAGAAGAAAGTTGAGAATAAAATTTCCTTTCATCTTTGTCATCATAGAGTCTTATGATCCCCGTTTTATGGGAACTGCCACGATCAATGAAAAACATTCCATCACCATCAACCTTGTCACTATCAATCAAACTTCTTTTTCTCTTGCAAAATGAAGTAGAGAATTCCTCTATAACCTCTTTTATGTACTTAGGAAATGTTGAATCCTACCTACACCATCACTATTTGAAACACATGCCGTTGCCTTCTCATCATCAGTGTCGCTAATTAGAACAACAATTGATCAAAGACACACCCTGTCAGGTACTGTATCCAAGTTCATCCCGAGTAATAGTACCACGAGAATAATCACCAAAGCCGCCAGACAGCTTTATGATGCCAATGAAGCAAGATAAGCTATTCAATGAAACTCGTATTGTAAAGAAGAACAAAGAGACTGATTCAGAAAAGTGGGTCGAGGGTCGAGCCTCGACTATACATGTAAGTTTTTTACTTTTCATTAAGTATTTTGATTTACTTTTATATAAATTTTGAAATACTAATTCAATATAATTTTTCTTATAGGTTCGCTTCACAGCTAATGTTGGGGAATCATACGCAGTCAGCCACCTAATGAATCGGGCCAGACAATTCAACTTTCGGACGAGGATGTTGAAAGAACACTCCTTGAGTACTTCATATACTTTGAACTAGACAATAGAACTAGTTTTCGAATGGGCTTTTAATAAGCGTTAACTTAGTTTTGTTAGCTTAATGTGTTAGTTCTATTGAACTTTATACTTTGTTGGTTTTAATTGTTGTTGTTGTTGTTGTTGGCATAAAATGCCTGTTTAGGATTTTTGGTAAGCTGGCAGGTGGTGTAGCTGCCAAAACAGGCAGTTTCTGCCAAAAATATACCAAGAAAAGCGACCAACTTTGGTCTCTAATTGGTCGCTTTTTACTTTAAAAAAATAATTTTCTGGGCAATAGCGACCACCCTTGGTAGCCATTTAACCCAGATTTCTCAAAAAGCGACCAACTTTGGTCGCAATTCAATTTAAAAAATAAAACAATTTCTGGAAATATGGCGACCAAAGTTGGTCGCTTATAATTAAAAAAAATTAATTCTTGCAGTTGGTGACCAATTTTGGTCGCTCATTTAAAAAAAAAAAAAAATATTAATAATAAAGCGACCAACTTTGGTCTCTATTTTCCAGATTTTAAAATACAATATTTTCTTTATAGTCCAAAGTTGGTCGCTTCTTATGATTAATAATAAATAAGAAAAAGCGTAATTTACATGTGGAGACCAACGTTGGTCGCCAAATTTATTTTATTAAAATAATATAGCGACCAACGTTGGTCGCTACTTTCTTTACAGGAATATTTAGTCCTTTTACCTTAGAGACCAACGTTGGTCGCTAATCAGCGACCAACTTTAGTCCCTAAGGTAAAGGGGCCAGCTTAATATCGACCAGCCCATTATGGTCGCTTTTTGGTTGCTTTTTGGCCAATAAGCGACCAACTTTGGTCGCTTTTTGTGGTCGCTTTTTTCCGGATTTCTAGTAGTGTTACCTTACTAATCCTATCGAGCCATAAAAAAAGCCTCACCTGCTAATATGCATGTAAAAAGAAAGAACTAGCTAAAACTAGATATTCTATGATCATCACAGAGTTTATAACATACTCTGTGATGATATTACATAAAACTATGCTAATGTGATGGTAAAATAAAAAGATGTAGAAAAAAAAATGATGTTCTCTCTTCTCTAATATTGTGAAATCTTCAACTTGTAGACGCTTGTCTTCCTCCACAACCTTCTTCAAAATATTTTCAAATTTCATGCTTTGTTTTTTGAACGTTTGGATTTTGTTGACTTAGTTGGAAAACCCTGTTTTTGTTTGGCAACTCTCATCGGAAGTCGCCATATGTTTTCATCTTCACTCACCTTGTCGTCCCAACTTTTTTCTCTTGTATGTGTCTTCTTTCTTTTGCCACTATGCGTAGGTGATAAATTACCTTTTCTTGCTGCCTCTGCCCGGCATCGATTCAAATAATCATCTTCCTCACCCTCTTTATATGTATCTCTGCCCACAATCACCGGATTTGGAATGTCTTGAATAAATTCTTGAGTTACCAAAGCATTTCCATCATGTTTCCTAACCAACGCTGCCTTGTTTTGTTGTTGTGCTATGCTTTGCACTTTGTTCCTGCTCTTACTCAATCGACCAGAGCTTAGAGCAGTAAGGTTTGAAGATTTAACAGGTTGTGAGCTTACCATTGCATCCAAGAGCTTCCTCTCCTCTAGTGAAATAATTAGAGTTGTGACAATTTGTTGCTGCCCAGTTTTTGCTGTTACTGTTGCTGCTCGACCACCAGTTGGAATATCTAAATTATTTGGATTAAAATGTTGCTGCACTGCCTCTAACATTGGAATGGTTGGCACACTTTGCTGCTGCCCAGCTCTCAATATTACTGTTTCACCAGTAGGACTAGCAGCTGGATCACGCTGCATTGTAGGAGTTGCTGCAGCTTCACTCGATCTTCCTGTAAGTGAATTTCTAGGAATAAACACTGGCGCATTGACGTTCAATTTGCTCTTGGGACTCGCTGTTGTTGCCCCATCATGCTTTTGCATTGCTAGAGCTTCCAGCTCTTCACCTGCACTGTCCAAACCAGCCTCATGATCAGCTTCTTCAGATGAGTACCCTTCAAAACCATCACCCCAGTCCTCTTCATCCTCCTCCTCCCGTTGGTCAACCCAAAACTTGGATTTGATAGACATCCCCCTCACCTTTGCTTGTATTATTTCGTTATTATTCCCAGTTGACAACACAAGCTGTTCAGAGTCACCTTCAAATTCCCCTTTTGACTTTACTGATTGGGAGGGGACATCAAATACGGATGTGTTCAAGGTGACCAAAGGTTGTTTATCCATATTAGAGTTCATCATCATTTCATTCTGAGCATTTTTAATAATTTGTTCTACATGAGGATTGGAAAATTGCAACATAGATGCATTGGAACTATGAGCTTGAATGCCCGTAAGTTCAGTTCCCAATTTGTTCTTAGAGGCACTTCGTCGAACACCCAAATTTCGAGCTAAATCAACACTGCCTTGGCCTCCTAGTTCATTATTGGACATTGGACCTAGTTGTTTGGTCATCACATTATCAGCTAAACCTGTTATATCACCTTCAGGATCCTCATTAGTAGCAAGAAGATCGAATTTATTTGAGCTGGAGCCAATGTTACTGTCTATTCGCCGAACACTTTGGTACTGAAGTTTTGGTGAACTCCCTGTCTTTGCAGGGGATTTTCTATATGTTACTACATTCCAATCTCCTTCCTTTTTTCTCAGATCTCCTCCCTTGTCATCCTTACATCCATTCCCAGTTCTATTTTCAAGTAACAAATTCTTATGCCAAGTTTTTTCATTCCCTGAAGACTGGGCCACAGCTTCTCTTTCAGTAGTTTGCCTTTGTTGTGCACTTCCAGCAGGTTTTTGAGTGGTTTTAGCTTCAAAACCAGTTTTACCACCTGCTGCAACCTCTCCAACCTTTAGTACATCCTTTCCTTCATTATTTTGAACTCCAGCTATCCTATAAACTGCTCCAATTTTAACCTGTGTACCAACATTAGTTTGAAAGTATATCCAGATGCTGCCTTTTCAATTTGAGTATTGGCCTTAGCTTGATTATCTGCAGCCTTCAGGGCACTATTCTTTGCCATACCATCTTTTTCCTTACCAAGTTGTGCAGTTGGATCAACACGATTAACATCATCCTTTAGACCTTCATCAGTGGACAAAACAGTTCTAGCATTAGACAGAATCAGCTTGTCATAAGCTTTCACAATTGGATTAACATCATTGAAAATCGTTCTGTTGTAGCAGGAAAATCCTTAGTAGGTTTAGGTGGACGTTTATCAATCATGGAAGCAGCTCCTACATGATTATTATCCACTACATGATTCACAGCTTTGTTATTGTTCACAGTATCACTTTCTGCTCCTCCCTCCGTTTGAACTACATGCTGCGCGACAAAATTGTTTTTTGTTGTTTCTTCTCTTAATTGCACACCCCTTTTGGCATTAAGATATTCCCTAGCATCACCTTGTAACTTGTCAAAATTGCCCAGACTTGCATTTTCATCTACGATAACTTCATCTTCATTAGTTTTCTCGATCCTCCATCGGCATGATCTTTCATCATGCCCTTGATGTTTACAATAGGTACACTATTTTGGAAGATTATCATATACTATCTCCTAATAATGCTTGACTAATTTCCCAGAACTTTGATCAACTATATTAATCCTAACTTTCTTAGGATGGTTGTCCAATAAATCGGGCAGTACCTTCACCCTAGCCGTACTCGATCGTGTTCTGTCCTGAGTCGCTTTGTCTAATGCTAAAGGCTTTCCCACTGCTGAAGCTATGGAAATTAATGACCTTTTTGCAAAAAAGATTTGCAGGAAGATATGGCATAGAAATCCAAACAACTGCTCTCGATGTTTCTTCACGCGGATTAAATCCTAGCTTCCACGGGAATGTTCGAAAGAAAAACTTTTCACACTTTGTGATAGACTATATTCCGTTTTGATGATCTAACAAAATTTTACGTGCCGAACCAGAAAAAGGACCTGATGTGTAATCAGCACAAGCAGTTAGCTCCAACTCCAGGAATTCCGGATCATTCAGTACCGGATGAGGATGGACCAGCTAAGGGACCTGATCCCTTAGCAGATTCGCAGAATAAAGTACAGGACAATTTGACAGCTGTAAAAAGATGTGATAGAAAAGGTGACTGCCTGCTACTGTTCACGCTACAGTGAAGCAACAGTGCAATAGTCACTTCCTAGTAGTTGAGCCGTGTACCTTCAAGATCTTTGACATCCTTCTTGGAATGTGTAATGATGTATAATATCTTGAAGAAAGAAGAACAACATATTCACTTGAGCATTTACTATTACTCTTCAAGTATTGAAGATCTGCCCAGCAATTGAAAGCTCAAGTGTGTCAAGAACAAGAAGACAACTCCACTAAAGAGGACCAATTTCACTGTATGTCTTAGGTGTCCATTAGTTGAGTTGTAATCTTGTGTTTTGCATTTATTGCATCCTATCATGCTTTCCAAGAAGCCTTGTAATAGGAACTCTAAAACCATACTTCATTCATGACCTTGTGTGACTAGGGTTAGTCATAAGTAAAAGTCTTTGTAGCTAGAAGAGTTACAAAGTAGCTTGTAGTAAGTACTATAAGTTAGTGTGTGAAAGTCTTTGTAAGAGTGCCTTAAAAGTGGCTTGTAATAATGTAGATTACAAGTTAGTAGATTTGAAAACCTACAAGAGTAGGTCGTGGTTTTTGTCCACTTAAGAGGGATTTTTCCACGTAAAAATCCCCTGTCTCTTTACTCGTTTTTATCACATTATTTTGTGGAAACTAGTAGAGGACCTGGTCTCTCTACTGGTTGGTGGACGCACTCAATCCTTCAATTGGTATCGTAGCAGGTTCTTTCTGAAAAGTTAACACCTAGAAAGGATCTCAAATGGCTGCTCCACCAAATTTTGAGGAAGGACAATCAACCTACAGACCCCCAAGATTCAACGGCCAATACTATGGTTGGTGGAAAACAAAAATGCACGATTTTATCATGGCTGAAGACTCCGAGCTTTGGGACATTATTTGTGATGGCCCTCATGTGCCATTAAAGAAGCTTGGAGAAGCAGGTCCCCTAATACCAAAAACCAGAAAGGAGTACGATGAGGCAGATCGAAAAGCTGTGGAAAAGAACTTTCCCGCAAAGAAAATTCTTGTTTGTGGTATTGGGCCTGGCGAATATAACAGGATCTCTGCCTGTCAGTGAACTAAGAAAATCTGGGATGCCCTGCAGACGGCACACGAAGGAACAACACAAGTAAAGCAGTCCAAGATAGACATTCTCACTACAGAATATGAACTGTTCAAGATGAGGGAAGATGAGTCCATACATGACATGCATACAAGGTTCACCTCTATCATCAATGAACTTCATTCTGTAGGTGAAGTTATTCCCGAAAAATCTTAAGTGTTCTGCCGAGTTCTTGGGAAAGTAAGGTGAACGCTATCACAGAAGCAAAAGATCTGCAGACCTTAACTATGGATGAGTTGATAGGTAATCTGAGGACATATGAGATGAAGAAAAAGAAGGAAATTGAAAGAAGAGAGCCGAAGAAGGAGAAGAACCTGGTTCTTCAGGAAGAAAAACTTGAGTCAAGTGAAGAAGAGTACGACATGGCCTATCTCACCAAGAGATTCCAGAAAATGGTGCGAAGAAATGGTGGGATAACTAGAAGAAGGAGCTCAAGCAAGCCGAGAAATCATGATCAATGTCATAAATGTGGCAAACCTGGACACTTCATCAAGGACTGCTCGCTCTTGAAACAGGACAACTACAAATACAACACGGACAAGGTTGCAAAGAGAAACCAGGTTCCAGAAAAGAGATTCTGTAGAAAAAGTGCAGCTGACAATGTTGTGAGACAAGCTTATGCTTCCTGGGGAGATTCATCCAGTGAATCAGAAGAGGAACCTGAAGCAGAGAATAGCTCCATAATGGTTGTTGAAGGCAAGGGTAAGGAGTATGACTCGTTGTTTTCTCTCATGGCTCAATCCGACGAAGAAGATGACACTGATGAGGTAAATTTCAGGGATGTTCAAAGAAATCTGAGATCTTACTCTCCTAAAAAACTAAAGTTTTTGTCGAATGTTCTCATTGATACCTATTATACCTTAATGGAAGAAAAAGATTCACTGACCCTAGAGCTAGGAGAATCTGAACAGACCAGAGATGACCTAGTCGTGTGTGTGGTTGACCTGAAAGAAATCGTAGGAAACCTTGAAAAAGAAAATGAGACTCTAAGGTGCAAAATCAACGGTGTTGAGAACGAAAGATACGACCTAATGGTAGTAGTTGTGGATTTTAAGGATACCATAAAAGGTCTTGAATAGAAAAGGGAAGAGATAGAGAAGAAAAATAGAGAGTCAGAAAATGAGAGAGATGATTTAACTGTATTAGTGGCAGATTTGAAAGAAACAGTAGAGAATCTAAGCAGTGAAAAGATGAGTTTGAACTTGAGAGTAGATACTGTTGAACAAGAAAGAGATGATCTTCTAGAATTAATCACAGACTTAGAAGAAACTATTCAGGGACTAAGATTACAACCTGGTTCATCAAGCGTAGATAAAGGGAATGAAATAGCTAGTGAAAAATATGTCAAGCTTGAAAAGGAACTGAATGAGGTCAAAAATAGTTTGCGTAGTGAGGTTGAGAAAAACAAGGAGTTGCATGCAGAAGTGAGCAAACTAACATCTGATCTTAAGAAATCCTTGAATTGGACTTGGTCCACAGATGCTGTCACTGCTATGTATTTCAACAACTCTGGGAACAAGCAGGGAATCGGGTTTCAAAAGGAGAAAACTCCTTACAACCCGCACAACAAGTATGTCACAGTCCCTGACAATTGGCTTTGTACCCACTGTGGGAACAACGGTCACTTCAAGGAAAGTTTCCCAGCCAAGGACCAATCAGTCCAGAAAAATAAGATATCGCTGAAGGAATAAACACTAAGAAAGGATCTGGTCCCAGCAAGAAAAATCAACTCTTGCCGGCATGGACTAGAAGAGTTCTTATTCATCCCTTTCCTAACTACAAGGGACCCAAACTTGTTTGGGTTCCTAAATCTAACCATTGATTTAATTGTGCAGGGATTAGTGAGAGGAACTGGGCTACAATGGATCATGGACATCAGATGCTCAAAGCATATGACTGGAAATACCATGGACTTCCTCTCATTGAAAGCTCTGCAAGGAGGGTATGTATCCTTTGGAAATGGAAAGAAGGGGTACATCCTTGGTGTTGGAAGAGTTGGAAGATCTCTGGAGCACTCAGTAGAAAATGTATACTATGTGGATGGCCTGAAATATAGCCTATTGAGCGCCTCTCAAATCTGTGACAAAGGAAACAAAGTGGAGTTCTTGTCCAAAGTATGCACAGTTACGAGTCTAGTAACTGGGGAAGTAGTGTTGACAGCCAAGAGATACAAGAACATCTATGTTGCTGATTTCAAATCTCTGTAAGTAGGTGAGGTGAACTGCCTAAAGGAAGTTGAAGATAATGCTGAGTTGTGGCACAGAAGACTGGGACATGCCAGCTTCTCTCTGTTGAAAAAACTGATAAAGAAGGACCTGGTTCATGGTCTTCCTAATTCAAAGTTCAAGGATCACAAGGTATGTGATGCATGCGCAAGAGGGAAACATGTGAAATCATCTTTTAAACAAAATAAAGATGTTAGCACATCCAGACCTCTTGAACTCCTCCACATGGATCTATGTGGACCAATGAGAATTCCAAGTAGGGGTGGAAAGAAATATATCTTTGTGATTATGGATGACTACTCTAGATTCACTTGGACATTGTTCCTTCGTTCAAAAGATGAAACATTTGAGGTATTTGTGGCCTTTGTCAAGAAAATTCAATTGAAGGTGAACATGAAAGTGGCATGCATCAGGGATGATCATGGAACGAAGTTTGATAATGCAAGATTTGATGAATTCTGTAATGAAAATGGAATCACACACAATTTTTCAGCTCCAAGAACTCCCCAGCAAAATGGTGTTGTGGAACGAAAGAATAGGACTCTGGAGGACATGGCTCGAACAATGCTAATAGACAGTGGGATCGCGAAAAACTTCTGGGCTAAGGCAATCAACACTCCCTGTTACTTGGTGAATAAATGTATGATCAGGTCCTTCCTGAACAAGACCCCATATGAACTGCTAAATGGAAGAAAGCCCAAAGTGACTCATCTAAGGGCCTTTGGCTGAAAATGTTATATTTTAAATAATGGGAAGGATCAGTTGGGAAAGTTCGATGCCAAGAGTGATGAAGGAATTTATCTGGGCTATTCCTCTCAAAGCAAGGCGTACAAAGTGTATAACAAAAGAACTCAACGTGTGGAGGAGAGTGTTCATGTACTCTTCAATGAAACTTCCCTCTCAAACAAGGACAACAACGATGATGATCAAGACAACGAACCACTTTTGGTTCCAGGGGAAATCTCCGATGTATCAAATGGCAAGGCTGATATGATGAGCCAAACAAAGGAGACAATGGAAGGCAGCTCAACCTCTTCCTCAAGACCGCATGAGGAACCTGATACTTCTATCTCCCCTATAGAAGCTGAGGAAAGAGTTGGAGACGCAGTGGAAAGCACTCCTCAGGTTGTAGAATAGGAGTCACAAGGAAGCCCAACCAACATACCAAGCACTTCCACTAGTCAGCTACAAGTTCCAAACTGGAAGCATAAAAGCTCTCATCCTCTTGATAACATAATCACCCCTCTTGATTCCGGAATCCAAACTAGATCAAAAACTAGAAACTCCGTAGCCTTCTCAGCCTTTCTGTCCCAAATAGAACCCAAAAATACCAAGGAAGCCCTGAAGGATGCAGATTGGATCATTGCTATGCAGGAAGAGCTTCATCAGTTCGAGAGAAACAAGGGAATTACATCTGGTACTTCGATCTTCAGACAAAACCATCATAGGAACCAGGTGGGTATTCAGGAACAAACTTGATGAGAATGGGAAAAATACCAGAAATAAAGCCAGGCTTGTGGTTCAAGGATTCAACCAAGAAGAAGGGATTGATTACGATGATACTTTCGTCCTGTGGATCGCATGCAAGCCATTCGAATTCTCATTTCCTTTGCATCTCATATGGAATTCACATTGTTTCAAATGGACGTGAAAAGTGCATTCTTAAATGGATTCTTCAAGGAGGAAGTGTATGTCAAGCAACCTCCTGGTTTTGAAAGTCATGTTCATCCAGAGCATGTCTTCAAGCTGGACAAAGCCTTGTACGACTTGAAGCAAGATCCCAGAGCTTGGTATGGAAGGTTGTCCAAGTTCTTACTAGACAATGGATTCTCTCGAGGCAAGATTGACAACACCTTATTTCTGAAGAAACGAGGAAGGAACCTTCTTATAGTCCAGATGTATGTTGATTACATTATCTTTGGAGTTACAACAGAATCACTGTGGATGGAATTTGCAATGCTCATGGGAAGTGAGTTCGAGATGAGCATGATGGGGGAACTGAAATTATTCCTGGGTCTTCAAGTGAAGCAATCTTCTAAGGGAACATGCATCAGTCAGCAGAAATATATCAAGGAACTGCTCAAGAGGTTTGATATGGAAGATTCCAAAGTGATCGACACACCCATTGCACTGGCTACCAAACTTGACATGGATGATTCTGGCTCTCCTGTGAATCAAACCATGTATAGGGGCATTATTGGCTCTCTTCTCTACCTCACAGCAAGCAAGACAGACATTGTATTCAGTGTGGGATTGTGTGCAAGGTTCCAATCCAATCCCAAAGAGTCGCATCTGAAAGCTGCAAAGAGGATTCTACGCTATCTCAAAGGCACACAAGACTTGGTGCTATACTACCCCTCAAGTAATAACTTCAATCTTATTGGTTATGCTGACGCAAATTATGCAGGATACATGGTGGACAGTAAGAGCACTTCAGGGATGGCTCATTTTCTTAGATCGTGCCTAATCTCTTGAGGCACAAGGAAGCAGAACTCAATGGTCTTGTCCACAGTAGAAGCTGAATATGTTGCAGCTGTATCTTGTTGTGCTCAATTGCTATGGATCAAAAAACTACTGGAGGAATTTAGGGTGTTTATCAACAACATTCCACTGCTACGCAACAATACCAGTACACTCAATATGGCAAGGAACCCGGTCCAACACAAGAGAACCAAACACATTGATCCATGCTTCCCAAGTTAGTAGATATGTGTATCCTATCCCTTTTTCAAAAAGTATTTGCATTTATTACTGCTGCCACACCGTCGCTATTTCAAAAAGCACATCCATCACATCCATCACTCGACCCTTTCAAATCCCTCTGCCTACTTCCCTCTTCCCAAAATCCTTACCGCCAGTTGAACCAGTTCCTTCACCTCCCATTAATCTAACTATTATAAACTTCCTCTCCTACAACCTATCTCTACACACCCACTCCTATGAACAACCCTTCAGTTTCTCACTAGCCTGCATCAATGGCCTCCTCAAATGAACTCTCCCCTTCTCTCACCACTGATCTCAACACCACTCTAGTGGAAGATCAGGAAACACCTCTTCTGGAGGAAGCCATCTCAGGCTCCACTCCTTTATCTTCTCCCCCTGAATCAGAAGCTTCTCCTTCCTTCTCTCCTCCAGCATATTCCCCACAAAAAACCCTCACTACTGAAACCACCATTGTACCTCCTCCAGCGGATTCCCCACAAAAACCCCTCACTACTGAAACCACCTCTGTACCTCCTCCTTCCCTTATATCACAATCCGAGCCTCTCATTACTGAAGTCTATCACGTCGCTGAAGTTTCAGCAGACGACCCTGAGCAGTACATCAATTTCTCTTCGACTACCATGGAGTCTTCTGAAAAAGAGATAGTAGAAAATATCTTGGCCATCGCATCTGAAAACGACCCCTCTGAAGGCACCCACTCTCCTCGTGCAACAAAGGGAACATCACCGTCCATCTTAGAGGAGGAAGGAACAATGGTCTCTTTTGCGTCTCCTTCCCATGAGGTCACACCTTCTAAAACTAGTGAGGGACCTGCTTCTTCACCATCTCAGTCTCCTCAAGAACAGATCTTCTACACACCTCCACTTGAGTCTATTCCTCCGAGTGAGGAACCCATGCATAAGGATGATGAGGATGACATGGTGCTGAGTGCTCGCTTCAAACTTCGTCACAGCACTAGCACTCCACCTCCATCTGTTAAGCGTCCCTCAACCAAGCTACATAAGAGAGAGGCCATCAGTCTGGCTCTGGAAAAGAGTAAGAAGAGAAACAAAAAGAAGAAGAAAAGGCTGGTGAAGGACGGTCAAATAGTGGGGGACAGGGACATCCCTGTGGTGGAAGTAGAGGATGATATTATTGAGGAACTTAGTTCCTTAGTAGACCGGAAGAGGTCTGAGTCTAGTCAACGTAATAAGAATGAGTCTGTGACAAGTGATGTGAAGACCAAACAGAAGGTGGTCGGGGAAACAAGTGAGAGAAAATCTATATCTGCTAGTTCAAAAGGAAAATCTGTGAAGGTATCAGGGAAAATAAAGCGTGAGGAAGAAACTGCGGTGGAACCTAGTACTGAGATGCCCATTCCTTTTAGCAGTGGAAAGTGGAAGGATAATGTTCAAAACCAAAGTGTGCTGTGGGGTCGTACATTTGATCCTGAGATACTAGAGATGCCGGGCATGAGTCAACTCGTGACCATGGTTGAATTCCAAAAGTGGGAACACCTGTTTAATGTGAGTACTCCTAAGGTCTATGAAGATGCTGTGAAAGAATTCTATGCTACCCTCTTCACACCAGAAGATGGTCATGTGTGTGTGCTGGTAGGGGGTGTGGACATAGTCATTGATGATGCTGCTCTGGGGGAAATTCTGGACGTTCCATCAGAAGGGCTATCCTCAGTGGATCCCGACAAGTCTGCGTGTAGCGGTGATTTTTGGAGAGCGATAGTTAAATCAGGGACTGTCCAGCAAGGGGAACGGGTTCACAAGAAGGCTATGTTGCATGTTTACTAACTCATCTTTGAGCTGGTGAACAAAGTCCTTCTTCCCCGAGCTGAGCGACGCTCTATTGCTTCCCGAGCAGATTTTATTTTGGTGGAAGCCATTGACGACTTCAAGCCTGTCAACTTGCCTGCTCTAATGATAAGTCATATGGATAAGGTTGTCTCGGTTAAGGATGGGAATCATGGTCTCCCTTATGGCTTCTTTCTCACTCGCGTATTTAAGCACTTCAAGGTTCCACTCAGCAATCCTCGGGTTGGGACTCGCAAGCAAAGCTTCTCCAAGACCACTCTTGAAGAGTGCGAGTGCATTGAGAAAGTTAGGGGCAGCTCTTCGACAATCTCTCAGATGATCAATACTCTGAATGTTGCCCATGATACGATCAAAAGGTTGAAGGCTCACAATGCCATCCTCGAAGTGTCCAGTCTAGTCGCAGAGGATCCTGATGCGAGTAGTGACTTAAGGGAAGAAGTGGATCGTTTAACCAAGGAAAATGCTGAGCTTAAGAAACAAGTGGAGAACCTCAAAGACAAACTTCTCGCAGAACAAACTTCTGCAAATGCCCGCATGGACCTGGTTCTTCGAACCCTCTCTGCTTCCTCCTCCAAGCCCTCCTCCTCTAGTGCCTCTTAGGATCTATCCTCCCCAGTTCTTCTGTGATGTGTTGTGGTTGTTAGTTTTTATGCTTTTCTTTTTGTGTTTGGGAATGTGGATTTCACCTAGCTGCTCCTACCTGGAAAAATCCAAATGAAGTTCTTTGCTCCTAGAGCAGAGACTTCCTTTTGTTTTCACCTATCTCTTAATATAATCAGTCTTTTTATGTTCTCGCTACTGCGTTTCTGCTTTACTACTCTGTTTTATCATGTTGTGTGCACAAAAGAGGCATGAGTTAACTATATTGGACTTCCTTATGTCTTCTTCCTGGGTATGCCTTTTTATAAGGACAAAAAGGGGAAGTTCAGGGGAAGATCTTAGATAGGGTGAAGTCAAGAGGAAGCTCATCGACAGGGGGAACACTGTTATGTATCTACTGGTGTTAGTTCACAAATTTGCTCACATAACTACTTCCCAAATTTAAAAGATTGTCATCATCAAAAAGGGGGAAATTGATGGGCTATATTCCATTTTGATGATCTAACAAACTTTTACGTGCCGAACCAGAAAAAGGACCTGATGTGTAAGCAACACAAGAAGTTAGCTTCAACTCCAGGAATTCTGGATCATTCAGTAGCGGATGAGGATGGACCAGCTAAGGGACCTGATCCCTTAGCAGATTCGTAGAATAAAGTACAGGCCAATTTGACAGCTGTAAAAAGTTGTGACAGAAAAGGTGGCTTTCTGCTACTGTTCACGCTACAGTGTAGCAACAGTGCAACAGTCACTTCCTAGTGGTTGAGCCGTGTACCTTCAAGATCTTTGACATCCTTCTTGGAATGTGTAATGATGTATAATATCTTGAAGAAAGAAGAACAACATATTCACTTGAGCATTTACTATTATTCTTCAAGCATTAAAGATCAGCCCAACAATTGAAAGCTCAAGTGTGTCAAGAACAAGAAGACAACTCCACTAAAGAGGACCAGTTTCACTGTGTGTCTTAGGTGTCCATTAGTTGAGTTGTAATCTTGTGTTTTGCTTTTTATTGCATCCTATCTTGCTTTCTAAGAAGCCTTGTAATAGGAACTCTAAAACCATACTTCAGTCATGACCTTGTGTGACTAGGGTTAGTCATAAGTGAAAGTCTTTGTAGCTAGAAGAGTTACAAAGTAGCTTGTAGTAAGTACTATAAGTTAGTGCGTGAAAGTCTTTGTAAGGGTGCCGTACAAATTGGCTTGTAATAGTGTAGATTACAAGCTAGTGGAGTTGAAAACCTGCAAGAGTAGGTCGTGATTTTTTTCCCCTTAAGAGGGATTTTTCCACGTAAAATCCCCTGTCTCTTTACTCGTTTTTATCACATTATTCTGTGGAAATTAGTAGAGGACCTGGTCTCTCTACTGGTTGGTGGACGCACTCAAACCTTCACTTTGCCTTAACATAACCATTAGACCTTGATAAGAACTGAACAAAGTCATCAAAAAAATCAAATCTTACCAAGATGTGTCGATACTCAAGTTGTCCAACGTTACAATAACCTTTGACGTCAAGTTGTTTTGATATGATCTGCCGTAACACTTGGATATCTGGTTTTCCAAATGAAAATTTAAGAATTACAGCTTGGTGCAATCCTTCTTCAATGGTAAATGCATTCACCTCTTCAATGGTGAACTCTACAGTTGGTTCACCATGAACCATATGAACGGGACGCAATTCGATTTTTGTAGAAACTGCGGCAGATTTGTTTGAATTGATCTGGGCAAGGTAGGATTGCTTTGGCTTCATGTTAGGAACTGTTTCTTTAGTATTTTGAGTTGCCTCTCCCACAGCCAAAGGCTGGGGAGAGCTCGCAGCAGCCATGGCTGCCCTAAACGTGCATGAGGTCGCCAAGCTATAGAGAAAACGAGAGAGAGCGTTTGTATTCCTAAGTTTGGAATAGTCTGATAAAAGTAAACCTTTTTTTTTTTTCGAGTTTATTTTTCCTTTATTTTTCCTATATTTTTTTTTCATTTTCTGTCATGTATTACTTACATAAGTGATAATTTGTGATTACCTGTTTGTATCATTTTAAATGCATGAGATGCCTCACAGGGGTGGGCATACAATTCTAAAAACCGAATTCCGAACCGAATCGAATTAATTCGGTATTTCGGTTTCAGTGTTTTTATTTTGGTCTAATTCGGTATTTCGATATTTCAGTACGGTTCTCGGTATTATAATTTTAAAAATTTTGATATTTCGGTAAATTTTAAGGACATTTTGTTTTGGACCCTACCTATATCATACTACCCACCCAGTGCCCAGCCCCAAGCGACGAACAACTCCTAAGCCCAAATTTAATTGCGCTAGTTTCAAAATTGTCCAGGCTGTCAAAACTATATACAAAATTTATATCCAATGCCAGCAACATATTTTCATTTAAATCAGTAACGTATGCATCACTAACAATGTCTTCCTAAAGTCACGCATAACGGCATAAGCTTTTAATTCTCACACAATCGTTTCTTAATTTCTCACAAAAATGACTTCCATAAAAAATAATTATTGGTATAATATATATTCAATTACCAACATTAATGCTGCTACTAAGTTTTGTCAAATGAATATGCTGCTACTAAAGAAACAAGGGAAAGATTTCTAGCTAATGACTTCTCATTTTGAAACGCAACTAAGTTTTGTCAAATGAACATGCTGCTACTAAGTATTCTTCTTTTTGTTTCGTATACACAAAATTTGGGGAAGCTAACGTGAATAAATGATAAATCGAATACTTAACCGAAACCGTACCGAATCGAAATAATATATACCGAACCGTACCGAAATAATTTGGTACGGTATTTGATATACACAACTAATAAACCGAATATTAAAATACCGAATCGAAATTCTTAAATAGCGAACCGAAATACCGAATGTCCACCCCTAATGCCTCATATTCAATCTCGTTTCGAAGATTACTTTTAGTGAGATTGAAAAATGCTCAAAAATCAAAAAAGAAAAACTCATTGGGAAAAGTGTCTCAACAAATTGACAGTCTGCAAATCGGGCAGTGATCCCCCGTTAAGTTTTCGAGGTAGCGAATAATGTAGGGCGATTAAAATCCAACATATATTCCTAACCTTCTTTGAGGACCCATTATGGTGCGATATGGCGGTGCTACATGCACACATACTGCGCATCCAAAAATTCTTAAATGGGATATATTAGATTCATGACCCAAAACTAATTGCAACGGGAAATATTTATGATAATTTGTCGGTCTGAGACGAACTAGCATTGCTGTATGCAAAATGGCGTGACCCCAAAGTGGGCAGCCTCGTTTTCATGAGTAACAGTCTTGCTATCAATTGCAGACGTTTAATTAAAGACTATGCGATGCCGTTTTGAGTGTGAACATGTGATACAGGATGTTCCACTTTTATCCCAATTGATAAGCAAAAATTATTAAATGCTTGGGATGAAAACTCAGCAACATTATCAAGTCTAATAGACTTAATTGGATTATCGGGGAATTGCGCCCGTAATCGAATTATTTGTACCATTAATTTTGCAAACGCGAGGTTGCGAGATGACAATAGGCACACATGAGACCATCTAGAAGATGCATCTATTAAGACAAAAAAATATCTAAACGACCCACTAGGGGGGTGAATAGGTCCACAAATGTCCCCTTGTATACATTCCAAAAACGCAGGGGACTCAATCCCAACCTTTGTTGGTGATGGTCTTATAATTAACTTGCCTTGATAACAAGAAGTGAAAGAAATAAATTATTTAAAAGAATCTTTAAATTCTTTAATGGATGTCCATTTGAGTTTTCTATAATTCGTCTCATCATAATTGATCCAGGATGTCCCAATCGATCATGCCAAAGTACAAAAGTATTGGAATCAGTAACCTTTTAGTTTACAATAGAATGTGCCTCAATTGCACTACTTCTTGTCCAATACAGGCCACAAGATAAAGATGAGAACTTCTCAATAACCCTCTTTTGGCCAGAGACATTCTTAAAAAATGATGAGATATTCAAGATTATTCTTATCTATTGTTTCAATATGATATCCATTTCGGTGCGTATCTTTAAAACTCAACAAGTTCCTCTTGGACTTGGGGGAGAACATTGCATTCTCTATTATAAGTATTGTTCCCTTAGGCAGAGTTATAGTAGCTCTAGCCTTCAATTAATTTACTACTACCAGAAATTATAGTAACATCTGTCTTACACATACTTAAATGAGAGAGATATTTCTTCTCTTTGAATATTGTATGTGTCATACATCAATCAACTAAACAAATATTTTTACAATTGAACTTTGGTCCAAGTTTGCTTTGTGGAATATCCATATTTGCTTCCCATGGGTTGACATACATAAAAAAATATATGAATAAATATTAGTATTTCAAATAAAAAGAAATAAAGTTAAACTAATGATCTAATAATGACCTTTTTATACAATTTCAAGCAAAATCTGATTATGATATAAATAATTACGTAGCTAAAAATAATACAATTATAAGTATATGCGTCGAGCTATATTAAACTGTCAGAATTCTAACTATATAGACATAGAATTCTTCTTCATAAAAATAATTAAAATATTGTGTTAATGCATGTACTGAGTCAGAATAATTTAAAAATAATATGTTCTTTTAGAACGTGAAGTTTATACTATACAAATGGCCTTTTGTCTTTTCGTTTACGTTTTCCTTTTCGTTTGCACGTTTTTTTTTTTTTTTTTTTGGTTTGCAAAGTTTTTTCGTAATTTTTTTTTTCGTTTGCAAAGTTTTGAACAACTGATGCAGGTAGTTCTCTTCATATTAATATTTCATTCAAGTGGTATGGTATGCCTGGCTGAGGAATCTGCTGGGATTGTATGGTATAAAACTGGTCTCAGTCATTACCAAATTTAAGTTTCCTTTCGCAAAATAAACAGCCAATCGATTAGATTTATTGCAAATGAGACATGATTGCTTTATAACATGTTTTGGCTGCAATACATGTACATTTTGCAGTAAAATTCCTCTGCGAACTTTTGTATTGAATGTTTACTCCAGATTCTGAACTCACGAAATACTAAAACCTGTTTGTGGATTACTGGATGCAGGTTATGAATTTTGACCATTCTCAAACTTAATTCAATGATATATTATACTAATTCAACATACTAATTAAAATTACTACTCATGTAAACTATAATAATTACATGATATTTATTCACTAACTAATACGAATAAGCAAAATAAAATAAAATCAAACTATTCAATCATCTTTAACCACATATCCATCACCGATTAAGTGGTCTATTTTTCTATCAGGGCGCTCAAAAAAATCTGCCACATCTAAGTGGGTGATGTCAAATTCATTGTCATAGACAAAATTAGCTTCAGGGCCTTTATTCTTTAGAGATGCTTGATAAAGCTCAACCAAATGTCTTGGTACACGACAAATTTTTGTCCAATGACCTTTTCCACTGCTACGATAACATTCAGTCTCTGAACTATTTGCCTTTGGCTTCTCATATTTCTCTTTCCACTTTTGGTGGTTATTTTTCTTTGGGGGGTGATTAACACCAGGAAAATTTCTTCCTTGTCCACGGTCACGGCCACGGCCACGACCACGACTACGACCACGACCATTAATAGGGTCACGACCTCTCTCACGTTTGGCTATAATGTGAATATACCTCATTCACTTCAGGCAATGGAGTAGACCCAGTTGATCGATTTTCGTGATTTCTCATGAGCAAGTCATTATTTCGCTCAGCCACAAGGAAAATAGAAATTAACTCTGAGTACTTCTTGAAACCTTTCTCTCGATATTGCTGTTGCAAGACCATATTGGAAGCATGAAACGTTGTAAACGTTTTATCAAGCATATCATAATTAGTGATAGTATATCCACAGAGTTTCAATTTAGAAGTAATTCCGAACATCACAGAATTATATTCAGAAACAGACTTAAAGTCTTGAAGCCTCAGATGAGCCCAATCATATCATGCTTGTGGAAGAGTGACCAACTTTAAGTTGTCATATATTCCCTTTAAGCCATTCCACAAAACAAGTGGATCTTTGACTGTGAGATATTTTATTTTCAACCCTTCATCAAGGTGTTAGCGCAAGAAAATAAAGGCCTTGACACAGTCTTGGGTAGATGCTTTATTTTTATCTTTAATGGCGTCTCCAAGACCCATTGCATCTAAATGGATTTAAGCATCCAACACCCATGTCATATAGTTCTTGCCCGAAATTTCAAGGGAAACGAACTTTCTTTTCATAATGTCAGTCATAATTAAAAAAAAAAGAGGAGAAAAGCTATACCTTAATCTTCTCAAAAAGCTTCTTGAGACGGTAGAGTCTCGTGCTGATAACATGTTATGAAACAATAAAAGAAGAAGAATATTGCAAAGAGAGAGAGAGAGGAAATTCTTATTGAATTTTGGGATGATTTACAGTAGGGTAAGACCCCTCTATTTAAAGGGAATAAATAACTTAGCTACAAAGTAGAACTCTCTAAAAGATAGACATTCACTCTAAATATAATTCTATTTATAACTATGTCGTAAATGTTAGCCGCTGTTCATATTTTCCAAGGTTATAAAATAGATTTTCACCAAGAAATGAAATTTTGATATATCTTTTAACAATTTTATCAAATGTAATATGTGCGTCGTTGAAATATTAAAAACTAATATGTTATATGTATACGGTCGAAATCAGGCATGTCTGATTTCATAGGCACGAGGAGCTTCCTCTAGAGTAAGATCGTAATGGACCAGGCTCGAGCTCGATGGGAGAGTATGGAGCGTGAAGATCGAGACCGAGCATGACTGACTTCTAGTAAGGAATAATAACGGAATGGCGAGATATTAACAACCGATCAAAGATCTCGGCGAAAATCCCGTAACAGATCGAATTAAGCGGTAATTGACACTAATCATGTGATTTATTATACCTTATATAGGATTCATCTACTATATAAAGAGGGACCCCATTCATTTGTAGCATCATCGTCATCATTCACTGATAAAAAATATATACTCTGCTTTGTATTTCACTTACTATCCATCACTGTTCATTACTTTTCTTCATTGTTCTTTTTATTCAACTTTGAGACCATCCCGAATCGAGGTCGAACATATTGCTAAAACTCCGGTTTTATTTATTTTACTGTTCAATTTATTCATTTAATTCATCATTTATCAATTGGTATTGTATTAGATCACGTATCCTTAAAACCACTATATAAGTATAATTGTTGTTCGGATTTTAGGGTAAACAGTTTGGCGTCCATGATGGGGCTAAGGATAATAGTGATTGTTCAGTAATGATTCCAGTAAAATACTATTTTATGCTTGTTCTTGTCAAGAGTTTTAGCTTTCAGGTTGAAACATATCAAACTCGCAATATGCATTCACATACAGTGACAATGACCTCGGACTTCACGGGATAAACAAAAATGTGATTGCTCAAGGAATCGAGGTGCCACAGGCTGATCTCAGAGGAGTACCGCCCATCAACCCAGTCTACGTCAGTTCACATGTCACTATGAATGCGGACTTAGGCGCAGATATCGAGGGGATTGTACTGTCACGCTCTAACCTCGAGGAGCATGACTGGCGCTCAACCGAGTGAACCCGGTCGAGCAAGCCTATAACACATTTCCTACCCGACTCGTTCATGATTGAAAGGGGACATGTTACCATTAATCAATTAGGGGGGGGGGGGAGGGGAGATCATATATGTAAACAATGCTAGTTCATTTTACACAATGTGCGTCACATCATAGTGAAGTTCCCAAAAATACATACAGTTTACAATTTAGTGGGACATGAGTTTTAAAATACAACATAATCCACTGACCCTTCCAATACCCATACACAACCCACATACATGTGTACCGAGCCTCTAAAGATACAAAAGACAGTTATGATAATGCCGGCAACAAGGCCCAACTGTACCTCAAAACGTGGTAAACTTACAACAAAAGATGTACTACATGACCCCTGGAAGAAATGAGGCTCACTAGGACTGCTGAGAGGAGGATGCACCACTATTTGTGATTGATATTGTCTGCTATGAAACCACCTACATCCATTCAAAGATGTAGCGCCCTTCTGCAAAAAGGATGTTAGTATTGTCGAATAGTACTAGTATGCATAACTAAACACCATCTCATTAGAAAGATCAATAATACAAGAGGAAATAATCATGAAATGGATGAATTCCTTAGACAACACCACATCATCAAATAAGGATCACATAAGCTTTCAAGTGAAATTTCTATAACTTGCGCCATTATTAGCATTGATACCTCATTATTCACAATACCACGTACTCTTATACAGAGTCCGATCACGACCCGATCGTCTAGGTCATCTCCTTGGAGACATTTTCCATAATCTCAATACCCGTTTCAATTCCGGTTTCAGTTTCCACCATAATACCACCATGTGTGCGGCATAGCGTCTGATGACGGCCCGATCAACTAGGCCATCTCACTCAAGACATTACCATTTTCCATCAATCATCTCATTTCATGTTTTCCTCACATATTTCAATTTCTTCGACATTTTGGCCACAATCGTTATATCACACTTGGAACTTGGCCGCATTTCATAATTCGAGTTCTTTTCCCACATTTCACATTATTATAAATTTCGTCAAACAAGCCTTTCAATTCAAGATATTAAGTACACATAGGAGAAGTTATGAATCGTGGGCATAAAGAGGCTTTCACATACTTTGGCAGTTTAACACATGTTCCATATCTTTAACACATCCTCAAGCGAAAAGATAGCATAAAAGGGAGCATTGAAATACATATTGTACATAAATTCTTACAACACAAGCACGTTTAGAAAAGCATTTTCTACATCAATCAAGGTTGGAACTTACACCAATTGCATGGACACCAAGGGGGTTCAATTTATAAGAAGAGGGGGTTTTAGCCATACATACGTCAATAGAGCTTTCCTTACGTTCTACAATAAATTTTGGAGCCTTTAGCACCTTCAATCTATTTTATGAATGTCACAAGTTGATTCAAGAATTAGAAGGATGATCGATACTCTAGCTTATTTGAGCACATTATCAAGCACGAGGTTTGCATTATGTTTTTAAGACCTTTAGTGAAATATTCTGTCAACCCACACCCCATCCCTTACCATTTTTAGCTCACATTCTTCCTACATTCTTTCACCACAAATGCATGCAAAAGAAACAACTCTCAAGCCAATGAACGATCTTGCTAATTACCCATTTTAGTAGAAAATT
The DNA here is from genome assembly GCA_005239505.1 of Nicotiana paniculata. Lineage (NCBI taxonomy): Eukaryota > Viridiplantae > Streptophyta > Magnoliopsida > Solanales > Solanaceae > Nicotiana > Nicotiana paniculata. The sequence continues at coordinate 47,358 of ML326227.1, read as the reverse complement.
CGAAATTATGAGATGGGGCATAGATTCTTACCTTTAAAGAGAAGACTAAGTGAACTTTACTTGACAATCTTCAAAGTTTGTGCAAGAATTGAGGAATACTTAGATGGATATCACTCTCTCACTCCAGGAATCTTTGTCTCACTTTAAAGCATCAGAAAATCCCATAAAAATGAACCATATCATATGTTTTAACGACATGGGACCGGGTTAAAAATTTAGAAATTTGGATCCCCGACACGGATATGCGGTCACATATGCGACCGCATAATGGTTATGCGGCCCAAAAAATGACCGCAAAAGTCGCCCTCAAGGGCTTTAATTTTTTGCCCTACTCTGTGACCAATATGCCGTTCGTAGACCTGTTCCGCGGGCGCATAATGCACCGCAGAACCTCTCTTCGCAAAAGCCCAAGCACGATTATGCTACCAATATATGGCCTACGAAATGGTTATGTGATCGCATGATCAGACACAAAACCAACCCCAAAATTGGCCAAATCGACTGCCTTACTCCTCGGCCAATATGCGATACGCAGAGTGATTATGCGGCCGCATAATAGGCCGCAGAAATGCACACTTCTGCAAAATATTTTACTTTAGATTAGTAGCGTACTATCCAATCCCAAAAAGTCTGAACACATAAATCTAACTCGGCACCATGAAATTCTAGGTTTTACGTAAAATTTAACGAGGCCTTACATGTACGCAGAGAAGGCTGATCTGATGGCCGAGGTACACATGGCATAGGAGACGAAGGAGTTAGTCTCCAAGTGATATTTGAAATGCTTCAGGCTCAAGAAGCCACCATTTCTCAGTTAATAAATCAGCACATAGCTCCAAAATAGGGTCGAGCCATAAATTACTCGCCGTACCGAGCCAGTAACGGAAAGATCGAGCAATAGCACATCGGGGATCGATCCTGCTGTAATGAAAATGCTTGAGGAGCTCACCAAGAGAATTGAATCAGGCGAGAAGAAAATTGACGCTAATGATAAGAATGTGGAGACTTACAACCCCCGAGTTGACAAGATACCGGGGGCACCTCCAATCTTGAAAGAAATGGATTCGGAGAAGTTTGTGCAAAAACCCTTCCCTCCGAGTGCGGCTGCGAAGCCCATTCCTAAGAAATTCCATATGTCTGACATACCCAAATATAACGAGATCACTAACCCCAATGAGCATGTTACCTCTTACACATGCGCCATTAAGGGTAATCGTTTGGAGGACGACGAGATCGAGTCTGTGTTGTTGAAAACGTTTGGAGAGACCCTGTCGAAGGGAGCAATGATTTGTTACCACAACCTACCACCAAATTCCATCGCTTCATTCGCCATGTTGGGGGATTCTTTTGTAAAAGTGCACACCGGGCCCATAAAGGTGGAAACAAGGAAATCAGACCTCTTCAAGGTAAGACAATGGGATAATGAGATGCTAAGGGAGTTTGTGTCCCCGTTTCAAATGGAGCGCATGTAGTTTCCACCGGTCATAGAAGATTTTGCCTTTCAAGCTTTCACCCAAGGGTTGACTGAACAGAGTTTGATAGCGTCACGCTAGTTGAAACAAAATTTGATCGAGTATCCAGCTATAACTTGGGCAGATGTAATAATCGGTATCAATCGAAGATCAGGGTTGAGGACGACCAATTAGGAGCTCCTTCCGGTTCAGTGAATCCAAATAGGCCGACAGACAAAAATTAGAGGGACGTCGACAGGGAGTCAAGGTCGAACAAAGACCGATACCAACCATATCCTGCATATCGAAGAAATAATGGTTCAGGATGCAATTCCACCCAGAATTATTGAAGAAGCGATCGAGGACAAAATTCTCGGGGGCTTATGATTAAAACTTGTTTTGACAAGTATGTAGATCCCACAGAGGCACCTCGGCTATCAAAATAAAATTTTAGCATCGACGCATCAGGCATTGTATCGGCTATCGGAAGGATCAAAGACACTAGGTGGCCCAGACCTATACAGACCGATCCTTCTCAAAGGAACCCAAATTTAATGTGCAAGTATCATAGAACACACAGTCATAGGACCGAAGATTGCAGGAAATTAAGGGACAAGGTAGCCCGTCTATTCAACGAGGGCCACCTTCGATCCTCAGTGATCGAGCTAAGAATCATTTTAGGGAAAAGGACTCCAATAGGAAGGATGAACAACAAGAACCTGAACATGTCATTCATATGATCGTCGGTTGGGTCGACGTTTCACAAGGACCTATATTCAAACGCACCAAGGTGTCAATTACTAGAGATAAATTGACCCGAGATTATGTGCTTGAAGGCACTATATCATTCAATGACGAAGAAGCAGAAGGCATTTCTCAGCCACACAACGACGCTCTGGTAATTTCTATATTATTAAATAAAGTTCAAGTTAAGCGTGTTTTAAAGGATCCAGGTAGCTCGAAAATCATCATTAGATCAAGGGTCGTGGAGAAACTCTGCCTACAAGACCAAATTATACCCACTGCTCAGGTCTCGAACGGATTGAATATGGCTAGTGAAACAACTAAAGGGGAGATTATCCTACCGGTGAACGTGGCTGGAACAATCCAAGATACCAAATTCCACGTAATCGAGGGTGACATGAGATATAATGCACTACTTAGTAGGCCTTGGATCCACAACATGAGGGAAGTATCATCTTCCCTCCACCAAATAATGAATTTCCCGTTTGCGGTCGATGAAGTAACACCGATCTTGACACTATAAACCTTGGAAAGATCGAACACCGAAGGTAAACAGGCAGTCAAATAGAAATCACCGCCCCCAACCTCGACTGAATCGGAGAAACATGTAGTAGAAGAAGAAGAGGAGGAGGATTTTCTAACCCCTCGAGCCTTTGTTGTTCCCGAAGATTTGGATGCCACTAAATCAATGGTCGAAGAGCTGGAACAGGTTATACTGATCGAGTACTTGCCCGAGCGAAAGGTATACCTGGGAACAGGTTAACTCCCAAACTTAGGAAAAAGCTTATTCAATTTCTTATTGATAATGTACAGTGTTTTGCATGGTCCCATTTAGACATGAAAGGAATCCCACTGGAGATAAAAACGCATCGACTGAGCCTGGACCCCAAGTTCATACAGGTGAAGAAAAAGAGATGGCCCCAGTCCGAGGTAAAGCATGCCTTCATAAAGGACAAGGTAACTAAACTTCTCAAAATAGGGTCCATCCAGGAGGTGCAATACCCCGAATGTTTAGATAATGTAGTTGTAGTCACTAAAAAGGGAACAAATAAGATAAAATGATATGAAATTGAAGCTAGGCAAACAAGACTGCCTTGGATTGGGGTTCCGAGCTTAGCCGAGATGGGTCCTCGAGGTCGAGGTTCGGGGTCTAGGATGGGAGATCAATGAAGCTATAACAACTTTATGGACCTTGGGGAGGCTATTTATGATGAATGATAGATAATAAATGAAATAAAATCAATGGAATACAATAAATGCAAGTAATAAATCAATACATAAACGATAGAGAATGTTCGGGCTAGAGAGAGTAGAGAATGTTCTTATTCCTTGTATTGAATATTGTGTGTACCAAAAATTATAAGGGTCTCCTTTATATAGGAGAAGAAATCCCAATGTAGTACATAATAATTTATTACAAAGTCATCATATAGCTGGTATAATTATTTAATGTCATAGTACGAACTTGCACTCTATTGCAAACTTGACTGCCTTCGCCCTTCATGTCAGTCACCGATCTGTATTGCCCCGATGTTGAATGTAGAGAACAGTTAGGCTCAACTTATTTGAAGGTATTCCTTTTTAGGGGTCTTACAAGTTCGAATATATAGCCTTGGCTTAAAAATCATGATTGTGCCTTTTACAAGGTCATGTGATTTGGTCATGCCTTATTTGAGGCCTTGCGGTTTTGCTCATGACCGTAGGACTTACAGTTTTGATCACGCCTGTGGGACTTACAGTATTGATCACACCCGTAGGACTTACAATATTGATCATTCCCATAGGACTTGCAATTTTGATGTCGCCACACAACGGGCTTTTCGGCTCGAGGTTGCTCACTTGGGATCTTATGGCCTCGAGTCTTTCGCGTCAGTGCCCAAGTGTCCGGATAATTTCTAGTTCTTGGTCAATCTTTTGTGATAAAAAATTCTTTGAAAGCACAAGGTTTTGTATAAAAGATGCTCCTTTGATTACTTGGTACAAGTACACATATTTTCACCGTTAGGGGCTCGATTATTCTATGCGGACACGATTCATAACATGCTCCTTTGATTACATGGTACAAGTACACATATTTTAACCGTCGAGGGCTTGATTATTCTATGCGGACATAGTTAATTTGACCATTTGGCCTGGTACATCTTTTTCCTGTTGAGACTCTCATCGATGGCTTTCTTTGGTTCTCCCGAGGATTTGACCTCCGGGGGGGATGCCCCTCAGTGTTCGAGTTTTATTGGAAATGAGCCTTGAATACTTGCTTGATATTTCCCTGGGTAGTGTATAGGCGTTTCCTTATTAAAAACCTTGCCGGTAAATCCCTTTTTAGGGATAAAACCCGATCGAAGGAAAGAGTGCAACGCATGCTTTAAAACCCAGGGATCATTTGAAGTTTTAGGGATGTTTCCGCGCCTTCCATGGGATATCTGCAGAAGTTTAGTTCAGAATATGTGAATAAAGACAGGAGCATGGTCTTACCTTAGCAGTAGTAGCGTTTGAGCATAGATATGTTCCAATTGTTTGGGAGTTGTTCACCTTCCATGGTGCCGAGTCTGTAGGATCCCTTGCCGATTACCCCGAGGACACGGTACGGTCCTTCCCAGATCGGGCCTAGCTTCCCTTCATTGGGGTTCTAAATGTTTAGGGTGAATTATCTTAGGACTATGTAGCCGACTCCAAAGTGTCGGAGATTTGTTCTCCTGTTGTAGTATCTTTCGATTCTTTGTTTTTAGGCGGCCATTCGGACATGTAAAGCTTCTCTCTTCTCGTCTAATATTTTGAGGGCTTCAGTCATAGCCTCGTTGTTTGAACTCTCGGTGGCATGCCAGAACCTGACACTTGGCTCCCCAACCTCGACCGATATCCAAGCCTCAGAGCCATACACTAGAGAGGATGGAGTCTCCCATGTGCTTGATTTTGGAGTTGTTCGATACGCTCACAGGACTTCGAGCAGCATTTCCCTCCATATAACTTTTACGTTTTCTAGCTTCTTGGTTAAGTTTTGAATGATGATTTTGTTCGTGGATTCGGCTTAGCCGTTTGCATAGGGGTGATAGGGTGTTGTCAGGATCCTCTTGATCTTATGGTCCTCGACGAACTTTGTCACTTTGCTTCCGATGAATTGCTTTCCGTTATCACAGGTTATCTCAGAGGGGATCCTAAATCAGCAAAGGATATGGTCCCATATGAAGTTAATGACTTCTTTTTCCCTTATCTTCTCGAAGGCCTGCATTTCCACTCATTTTGAGAAATAGTTAGTCCCAAATAGAATAAATCTGGCTTTACCTGGTGCCATTGGCAGGGGTCCGACGATGTCCATCCCCCATTTCATGAACGACCGCGACGACAAGAATCAATGTAGTTATTCACCGGGTTGGTGAATCATGGGCGCTAATCTTTGGCATTTGTCGCATTTACGGACGAATTCCTTGGCATCTTTTCCATGTTGTCCTAATAATAACCTGCTCTGATCACCTTTCGGACTAGAGAATTGGTGCCAGAATGATTTTCACAAGTACCCTCGTGGATTTCTTGGAGCACATACCGGTCCTAGACATACCACTAGGGGCCCATCGAAGGTCCTTCTATATAAAGATCCTCTTTCGTCGAGTGAGAATCGAGCTGCTTTGGTTCGTATGGCTCTTGACTCATTTGGGTCAGCGGCCAGCTTCCAACTTCCCAAGTAATGGATGTACTTGTTTCTCCAATCCCATGTCAGGCTGGTGGAGTTAATTTCGGCATGGACCTCCTCGATAACTGATTTCGACAGGGAGTATGTCGTCTTCTTCGATGGAATCACCCTTTGCATGCTATCTTCTCGAACTTTGAAGCTCCCATTTATCTAGTGTACTACCAAGAGGGAATCACACTTTGCCTCGATGATTTCGCCTCCTAGGCCTTTGTCCAATTCTAGACATGCAATAATAGCCTCATACTCGATTTCGTTATTAATCAATTTAGCTGTTTTTAAAGATTGTCTAATCATGCTACCCGTGGGTCACTTTAGAACTATGCTGATACCGGACCCCTTCACATTCTAGGCGCTGTCGTTGAACAAGGTCCATACTCTCGAAGATGCGCCCATTTTTAACAGAAGTTCTTTCTCTAATTCAGGTACTAAGGCGGGCAAAAAGTCAGCTACGAAATCCGCCAAAATTTGGGATTTGATAGCCGTACCGGGCTGATACTCGATGTCATATCCTCCGAGTTCGATGGCCCATTTGGCTAGTCGGTCCGATAACTCGGGCTTATGCAAGATACTTCAGAGGGGGTATGTCGTTAAAACACAAATGCGATGACATTGAAAATAAGGTTTTAATTTTTGAGACGCACTAATTAATGCAATAGCTAATTTTTCTAGAAGAGGGTACCTGGTTTTTGCGTCGCCCAAGATCTGACTCACATAGTAGACGGGAAATTGTGTACGTTGTTCTTCTCAAACCACTACACCACTTAGTGCTACCTCGGATATGACCAGGTACAAATACAATGTTTCGTCATCTTCCGGGGTGTGGAGTAATGGCAGGCTTGATAGATATAGCTTCAACACCTCCAAGGCATGTTGAAATTTCGGAGTCCACTCGAAGTTGTTTTTATTCTTGATAAAGGAGAAGAAATGGTGACTTTTGTCCGATGATCTCGATATGAATCGGCCTAAAGCTGCTATCCGCGCAGTCAGCCATTGTTTGACCTTCACATTATTTACCAGCGTGATCTCCTCGATGGATTTGATTTTGTCGAGGTTGATCTCGATTCCCCTGTTCGACACCATGAAGCCTAAATTTTTTCCCGAACCCACCCCGAAGGCACACTTCTCGGGGTTGAGTTTCATGTTGTAGCTTCTGAGAATGTTGAATGTCTCCTGCAAATAAGTCAATTGGTCCTCTGCACGCAGTGACTTAACTAGCATATCATCAGTATATACTTCCATGGGTTTGCCTATTTCATGCTCAAACATTTTATTAACTAGTCGCTGGTACGTGGCTCATGCGTTTTTTAGCCCGAAGGCATACTTCGTGATGAACGAAGTCTTTTCCCTATCATCGGGGTTCATCTGAATTTGATTGTACCCCGAGTAGGCGTCGAGGAAGGTGAGGATCTCATGGACGGTCGTGGCATCAATCAGGCGATGGATGTTGGGAAATGGGAATGAATCTTTGGGGAACGCCCTACTTAAATCTTTATAATCTACACACATTCTTAATATATTCCCCTTTTGGGGACCACCACCACATTGGCCAACCAATCGGGTTATTTTAACTCCCTAATAGACCCTATTTTGAGGAGCTTCGTTACCTCATCTTTGATGAATGCATGCTTTACCTCGGACTGAGGTCTCCTTTTTTTATTCACCAGTTTGAAGCTGGGATCAGCGCTTAGTCGATGGGCGGTTATTTCCGGTGGGATCTATGTCATGTTTAAATGGGACCAAGCAAATAATTTGATATTAACAATGAGAAATTGAATGAATCTACTCTTGAGTTCGGGGGTTAGTCCCGTTCCCAGGTATACCTTTTGATTCGGGAGATGTTTGACCAGAGCAACTTGCTCCAGTTCTTCGACCGTTGATTTAGTTGCATCCGATTTATTAGGGGAAACAAAGGTTGAGGGGGGTTAGGAATTCTTCCTGGTCGTGCTCAGGGATTTGTCCGGCCTCAGGTTCCTCCGAGGTGAAGATCGTGGCCGTTGGTGCCTCCTCATGAACTGCAAACATCTCCCTTGTTGCATCCTGCTCCCCATATACGTCTTTATATCATCCTTCGTTGGAAATTTCATCATTTGATGGAGGGTTGACAGTACTGCTCTCATTTTGTGTATCCATGGCCTTCCAGGCAATGCATTGAACCTTATGTCACCTTTAATGACATGTAATTTGGTGTTTTAACCCTACCAGACAAGTTGACCGGGAGGATGATTTTCCCCTTTGTTGCTTCGCCGACCATATTTAATCCGTTGAGGACTCGTGCAGTAAGTACAATTTGGTGGAGCAGTCCGAGATGATCTACCACCTCCAACCTAATCACATTGGCCGAACTTCTTGGATCCACGAGTACACGTTTAATTTGATTGTTATTCAAGAAAAAAGAAATTACCAGTGCATCATTATGTGGCTAAGACAATGTCTCGAAATATTCTTCGCTGAATGCTAGGGTGCCTTCAGATATGCAGCCCCGAATTTGTCCTGCTATTGCAGCAGATATTTTTGTTCGCTTGACCGCAGGTCCTCTAGGAATGTTGGTCCCTCCAACGATCATATGGACGACGTGCTGTGGTTTTTCTGCTTCGCTCCTTTGGGTTCTCTTTCTTCCCCAAAGGTGTTTTACAGCTCGGTCATCGATGGATTCTTAGAGGTATCCCTTACTAACTAGTCGGGCTGCTTCCTCTCGGAGTTGCCTATAATCATCTGTCATATGATCGTGCCTATAGTGAAATTTACAAACCAATTTGGGGTTCCTCTGCGCAGGGTCTGATATTATGGGCTTTAGCCACCTGGTGTCTTGGGTTTCACCCATGGCTGATATGATATATGAAGCGCTAATGCTGAAGTTGTATTTGGGCGATAAAGGTATTTCCACCGACTCTGCGTACCTGCTGAACTTAGCTTTGCTCGTTAATCCTTTAGGATTCCGACCTTGGTCCTTCCTTCAATTGACTCGGGGTGTGCCGCTTCTTATTATGTTTCATCGATTCTCGGCGTACAGTCGATATCTTTCCTTATATGGCCTCGATTCTCGCTCTGGAAACTTCAATTCTATCCTCCTCACGAGGCCCTTGAGTATTTTCATAACATAGGAATCGGCTGTTGACACGTTAGTGTCCGACCTTTCCATTATCCTCCGGGTTTGAGGGGTCGTTTTTGGTGCCACTGCGCTCGGAGTCTCCTGAAGGTCTTACAGCTGAGTAATTGCCAACTGTTGTGCCTAGAGCATTTCAAAAATTGCGTGGAGGTTGACTCCTCTTTCCTTTTGAGAGAGGGTTCCTCGTGCTCCATAATGACCTTCTCGGTACGCGCTCATGTTAGTGCGGGAGCTGATACCGTTATGTTGGGCGCAACGCGAGCTCACATCTTCAGGGGTTAGCTCCAGTGTGTTACCAAGGTTCTGCAACGATATATCAGCTTCTCAAGCAGTTGCACCATTCTCCCCATAGACCTTAGAGCCGTTGCTTCCAGGTGCATTCACTGAGTTTGACATTTTAACCTTAAATCAAATATTCTCAGGCAAGAAAAAGTGTGAAGGATAACTTGCATTTTTATTGGATCAACAGTAAAAAAATAACTATCATTTTTAGCCCCATGGTGGCGCCAAACTGTTTACCTTGGCACAGTAGTTACAATTAAATTTGATTATGTGGTTCTAATAATATGCGATTTGTTTTAATGCTATCTATTAAGTAATAGATGCTAAGTATGAGTAAAATAAATAATATAAAACGATATGAAATCGAAGATAGGAAAACCAGACTGCCTTGAATCGGGTTTCGAGCTTAGCCGAGATGGGTCCTCGAGGTCGAGGCTTGGGGTCTAGGATGGGCGATCAATGAAGCTATGGCAACTTTATGGACCTCGGGGGAGGCTATTTATGATCAATTATAGATAATAAATGAGAGACAATCAATGGAATACAATAAATGCAAGTAATAAATCAATAAAGAGACGATAGAGAACGTTTGGGTTAGAGAGAGTACAAAATGTTCTTGTTCCTTGTATTGAATATTGTGTGGGAAAAAAATGATAAGGGTCCTCTTTATATAGGAGAGGAAATACCAACGTAGTACATAAGAATTTATTACAAAGTCCTACAGCTGGTATAGTTTTTTAATGTCATAGTACGGACTTGTACTCTATTGCAGACTTGACTACCTTCACCCACATGCTATTTAATCGTGTTAGTCACCTATCTGTATTGCCCTGATGTCGAACACAATGAACAATTAGGCTCGAGCCTCGAGCCGTACATCGAGGCTTACGCGAATGAGGCTATGAAATTCCATAATAGACATAAAATCGGTCTCCTCGATTTTATCCATATACAACTATGCGACCGCATAACAGTTATGCGGGCCGCATAACGACCGCATACTCGGTCAATTTGTTCACCCGACTTAGGCCATTTTTGTGGCAGGTTTGCGGGCCGCATTTCCCTTCTGCTGTCATATATGTGACCACATAATTTAGTCAGGCACCCCATTTTCTAACTTTCAAACCCGACCCCAGACCAATATAACACACATTCCCCACCATTTTAAGTCACTTTCCTGATAATTCTGAGTGAGATAAGGGGGATTTCAAGATAGAAGGTTCCATTTTCATCCAATTGATCTTCACTCATCACTAAAGGTTTGGGAATAATCAAATGGGGTGCAAATTTCCTCACTTTAAGAGGTACGTTTCTACTTCACAATCTTTAAATTACATGTAAGGATAGGGACCTTGCATGCATGTGATTCTAAACTGTGTGAGGGCAAGTAAAAGCAAAAATAGAAAGAAATGGGGAATGTGATCTTAGCAAATTCTTAATGGAGGTGTAATTCTCAAAAGAGATAGGTCTATGATCAAATTCCTAATTAAGATTTGATTGTACTATTTTGTTAGATAGATTTAAAGGGCTAAAGGATTCCAAAAATCGTCGTAGGAATTAGGGATAAGACCTAGTCGAGGTATGTATGGCAAACTTTAATCTTTGTAGAATCATCTTGTTTGTTCCGAGTATTTGGTATGAGTCCCTTTCTTGATCATACTTGAATTGTTTGCTCCAATGTGTTGAGACAAAGATTATGTTCCCTAATTGCTCTAGTTTTTTACCATGTCACCATGCTACTTGAAAATGTGAAGTTTGGTTCTTTATGCTCCTTCTATTATGTGCATAATTAATCATATGTTGGATCCTATCAATATGGAGGATAATACTACCGATGAAAAGGGAAACAAACTCAAATTGTAAAATGCGTCCAAGTGCCGAGGACTATATGATAAATGACGGGAAAGGAATGTGAACTGAATAATTAATTGGTATAGTTATTTCCCAATTGAGATGGCTTAGCCGATCGGGCCGAGATCGGACTCCATGACGTACACAAGGTGGTATTTACATCGAAACTATGATGTTGGTTGAGTCTCACTGTTTTAAGTGAGATGTCTTAGCCGATCGGGCCGAGATCGGACTCTATGTTGTACTCATGGTGGTATTTACATCGAAAATATTAATATAAATGATGATGTTGGTTATGTCACTTGGGATTGCTTAGCCGGTCGGGAAGAGACCGAAATCCGTTTAAAAACAACACGGTGGTATTATGAATTGTGGTACCTGGCATTAAGGGACTATTTATCAAAATGATGAAAAGACGAAATAAGAAACTACGAGACTCTTACTTATGCTCCTTTTATTTCTGTGTAGAATTATTTGATTGCCATGACTTTCTTTTTACTTTTTTACTATTATTTCTACTTAGAGTAGAGTTTTTTCATATATACTAGTACTATTCGACAATACTAACGCCCCTTTTACCGGTGGCGCTATATCTTTTAATAGTTGTAGGTTCTCTGAAGCTGGTAGCACTAATCGCAGATAGTGGTGCCTTCCCTTCCTTCCCCACAGCAGCGTCGGTGAGCCCCATTTCTTCCCGGGGTCATGTGTAAAATATGTTGCTCTCCTTTTGCTTATGTTGTTACATTTTGAGGTATAGCCGGGGCCTTGTTGCCGGCACGACCACGCTTTTCTTCTGTATCTTTAGAGGCTCCATAGACACTTATGTGGGTCATGTATATTTATTGGGTGGTCGTTGAATTAACTCGTAACTATAATTCCCTCTCACAAAAGAATTGTAAACTGTATGTATATTTTGGAAGACTTAATTTTGGAAACTTGTATACAAGGAAGAATAGACTAGTATCATGTATATATGCTCATAACTGACATACTTCTAACTCAATAAATGATGTTATGATTCCTTTATGGGTCATGAATGAGTCGGGGAGGAAAGGCTCAGCAGACTTGCTCGACCGAGTTCACTTGGTTGAGCTCTGGTCGCGCTCCCTGAGGCTGGGGCGTGACAATCTGTTTGCCCTATGTTTCTGTTAACTAGCATGCCTTTACTCCTGTTACTTTGTCCTGTCCAACATGTTATCATGGTTAATACAGTTTATCATATGCCTGTTTGATCCAGGATATTTGTTTACTTGTTTCTCAACTAGCATGGTTTAATTCCTGCCATGTTTTATGTGTTTACCTTAACATGTTATTGATCAGTTCATGATTTCTATGCTCTCAACTTTTGCTACCTTTTCTGTATGAATGTCTGATAAGTAACTTGATCGCAGCATGTTGTTATCTGTTTAATATATGCCTATATGCTCACTTAGTAATAGTTAATCAACTAAGCCAACTTATGCAATGTGAAACCCTGTTTGGTTTGATTAAGACTGTGTTCTGTCTGTTGTTTGACTACTGGAATAAATGTTTGAACTAAATGTGCTAAAGGGTTCGTTTTGTTCCTATTCACTTCTAAAAGTCCAAACTGTTTCTTTTTAAAAAAAAACTATCTCCTACTTTTATACACTATTTTCAACCACTACTCTTAGATATCTAGGGTCCTGCCCTCTAGTGTGAGCACTGACTAAGAGTCCATGAGACTCCTCCAAGCTGTGACACACTGGGGCTGTCCTTTCCAAACTTGTTTATAAAATTATTTCCGTGAAAATGTTCTGGTGTGAGCATTGCCAGGGTTCCCTGAGGCCCTTGGGAACTTTGACACACCAGAAGGTTTATTGTGTTATGGAATGGACTACTGGTATTCTCAAGATTTGATTGAAGCCCTGGCTTCCAAGATTGTAATTTGTCCTGCCAAGGCTCCCTATAGTATAGTGATTTCATTATGTAATTCATTTGTATTTGGCTGTAATAATAACCTTTGTAAAACAGATATGGGGTATTTAGGAAAAGCTGGGGAGGGACTTTATATGTGTGTGTGTCTATATATACATATATATATATATATATATATATATATATATATTGTTCGGGAAAAAATCATGCCTATAGGTTATCGTGGTGATGATTTATATGCATTATAAACCATACCCATATGACTTATCTCATTCTTTGAAATCCTGAATTTTCACATTTGCTTCTTAGAAATCTTTCTCCTAGGTCGTTTATCAATTATGCATTAAATAACACATGTAATCAGTTTTTGTGTCATGAAAGAACGCTTGTAATCAGTTTTAGCACCGAGAAAGCATGCTTATAGGGTCTAAAGATAAAAATCTGCATGTTTAAAATCAATCATTGGTTTATAATTATGGTATGATTAACGTTTACATGTCTATAGGTTCTGTCAATAATCACCTAGGCAATCCTGTAGGATAATTAAAATCCTAGGTTTTAAATTGTGATTTTCTTTGTACTTAAAACCTGCCCAGATTCAATAAGAGATAAACATTAGTAGGAAAACTGATAGGTACTCACTTCCTCGCCTTAATAAAACTATTGTATATTTTGTTTGTGCTAATTTAGATATCCTGCCTATAGGACTCCTAAATCATTTAAAACTGCTTGTTTGAATAGCGTGCATTTGTTGTCTATTTTTGGAGGTAAATGTGAGCCCCGCCTCCTCTTAATTACTACTTATGTGACAGTGCTATTTGATTTTTTGTTTGTCGCTTAGTATTTCTCCTTTTGAGCACTATAGGTGAGTGTAGAACCACCTTTAAATAGAGGTCCTAAACACTTCCAGGATCAGATTAGAAGGTCAGAAAGACAAAACCAACATAATTAAATTAAAAATAAATCAAACTCTATGTAAACACTGAGAATCGATAAAACAAATAAGCGCAAATCTAAAACATGTAGTATTTCGAGTTCCAATAAGCTGAGCAGACCAATCTGTGTACCTTGAAAATAGTAATTACAATTATGTTTGATTATGTGATTCTAAAAATATGCGATTAATTTTAATGCTAATTGTTAGGAAGTTAATGCCAAACATGATTGAAACAGATAGAATAAAAGCAGAATGAAATCGAAAATAAGCAAACCGAAAAGCCTTAAATCGGGTGTTTGATGTTGGCTTCGGGGGTCCTCAGGATAGAGGTTTGGAGCTACTATTGGTCGACCGACGGAGCTTTAACAACCTTATGGACATCAAAGTATGCTATTTATGATCAATAATGAGATATAAATGAAGAACAATTAATGTAGAGCGATATATGTAAGCAAATGAGCTAGCAGAGAGAAATAGAGAATGTTTGAGTAATGAAGCAGAGAATGTTCTTGTTCCTGGTATTCAATATTGTGTATTGTGTCCTACAAAATGACAAGTGTATCCTTTATATAGGAGGGGGAGTCCCAACATAGTACATCAACATTTATTACGAAGATTTGCAATTGATACCGCTATTTAATGTTCGAGCACGGAGTCGTACTTTGTTGCAGAGTTGTGTACCTCAATCTTCGTGCCATTTCCCTATGAAAATCCTGAGCCCATATTTCCTTGAGTCAACATAAGGGAGGCTCGAGGTCGGATCTCGGGGCATACTTAGGATCTTATGCGAACAAGCTACCGAATGTCATAACAAATACATAGTGCACCACAGAACCTCTCTTCCATAAAGCCCACGCACGATTATGTGACCAATATGTGGCCCGTGAAATGGTTATGTGATCGCATGATCGGCCACAAAACCAACCCCAAAATTGGCCAAATCGACAGCCTCACTCCGCGGCCAATATGCGGTCCGCATAGTCATTATGAGGCCGTATAATGGGTCGCAGAAACGCCCACTTTTGCAAAACATTATCCTTTAGATCAGTAGCGTACTATCCAATCCCAAAAAGTTTGAACACATAAATATAACTCGGCACCATGAAATTCCAGGTTTTACGTAAAATTTAACGAGGCCTTACATCTACGCAGAGAAGGCCGATTTGATGGCCGAGGTACACAGGCAGAGGAGACGAAGGAGTCAGTCTCCAAGTGATATTTGAAATGCTTTAGGCTCAAAAAGACACCATTGCTCAGTTACAAAATCAGCACAGAGCTCTAAAAAAGGGTCGAGTCATAAATTACTCATCGTACCGAGCCAGTACCAGAAAGATCGAGCAATAGCACATCGAGGATCGATCCTACTATAATGTAAATGCTTGAGGAGCTCACCAAGAGAATTGAATCAGGTGAGAAGAAAATTGACGCCAATGATAAAAATGTGGAGACGTACAACTCCCGAGTTGATAAGATAATGGGGGCATCGCCAATCTTGAAAGAAATGGATTCGGAGAAATTTGTGCAAAAACCCTGCCCTTCGACTGCGGCTTTGAAGCCCATTCCTAAGAAGTTTTGTATGTCTGACATAACCAAATATAACGGGATCACTGATCCCAATGAGCATGTTACCTCTTACACATGCGCTATTAAGGGTAATGATTTGGAGGACGAGGAGATCGAGTCTGTGTTGTTGAAAAAGTTCTGAGAGACCCTGTTGAAGGGAGAAATGATTTGTTACCACAACCTTCCACCAAATTCCATCGATTCATTCGCCATGTTGAGGGATTATTTTGTAAAAGCGCACACCGGGCCCATAAAGGTCGCAATAAGGAAATCAGACCTCTTTAAGGTAAGACAACGGGATAATGAGATGCTAAGGGAGTTCGTGTCCCGATTTCAAAATGGAGCACATGGAGTTTCCACCGGTCATAGAAGATTTTGCCTTTCAAGCTTTCACCCAAGAGTTGAATGAACAGAAGTCGATAGCGTCACGCTAGTTGAAACAAAATTTGATCGAGTATCCAGCTGTAACTTGGGCAGATGTAATAATCGGTATCAATCGAAGATCAGGGTTGAGGACGACCAATTAGGAGCTCCTTCCGGTTTAGTGCATCCAAATAGGTCGACATAAAAAAATCAGAAGGACGTCGACAGGGAGCCAAGGTCGAAGAAAGACCGATACCAACCATATCATGCAGATCGAAGAAATAATGGTTCAGGACGCAATTCCACCCAGAATGATTGAAGAAAAGATCGAGGATAAAATTCTCGGGGGCTTATGAGTAAAACTGGTTTTGAAAAGTATGTAGATCCCACAGAGGCACCTCGGCTATCAGAATACTATTTTAGCATCGACGCATCATGCATTGTATCGGCTATCGTAAGGATCAAAGACACTAGGTGGCCCAGACCCATACAGACCGATCCTTCTCAAAGGAACCCAAATTTAATGTGCAAGTATCATAGAACACACAGTCATAGTACCGAAGATAGTAGGCAATTGAGGTATAAGGTAGCCCGTATATTCAACGAGGGCCACCTTCGAGAGTTCCTCAGTGATCGAGCTAAGAATCATTTCAGGGAAAAGGACTCCAATAGGAAGGATGAACAAAAAGAACCTGAGCATGTCATTCATATGATCGTCAGTTCGGTCATTTTTCCGCAAGGACCTATATTCAAAAGCACCAAGGTGTCAATTACTGGAGAGAAATGGACCCGAGATTATGTGCTTGAAGGCACTATATCATTCAATGATGAAGAAGCAGAAGACATTTCTCAGCCACACAACAACGCTCTGGTAATTTCTATGTTATTAAATAAAGTTCAAGTTAAGCGTGTTTTAAAGGATCCAGGTAGCTCGGCAATCATCATCAGATCAAGGGTCGTGGAGAAACTTGGCCTACAGGACCAAATTGTACCCACTGCTCGGGTCTCGAACGGATTGAATATGGCTAGTGAAACAACTAAAGGGGAGATTATCCTATCGGTGAACGTGGCTGGAACAATCCAAGATACCAAATTCCACGTAATCGAGGGCGACATGAGATATAATGCACTACTCAGTGGGCCTTGGATCCACAACATGAGGGCAGTATCGTCGACCCTCCACCAAACAATTAAGTTCCCATTTTTCGTCGATGAAGTAACACCGATATCGACACTATAAAACTCGGAAAGATCGAACACCGAAGGTAAACGGGCAGTCAAATAGCAATCACTGCCCCCAACCCCGACCGAATTGGAGAAACATGTAGTAGAAGAAGAAGAGGAGGAGGATTTTCTAACCCCTCAAGCCTTTGTTTTTCCTGAAGATTTGGATGCCACCAAATCAATGGTCGAAGACCTGGAACAGGTTACACTGATCGGGTACTTGCCCGAGCGAAAGGTAAACCTGGGAACAGGGTTAACTCCCGAACTCAGGAAAAAACTTATTCAATTTCTTATTGATAACGTACAGTGTTTTGCATGGTCCCATTTAGACATGATAAGAATACAACCGGAGATAACAACGCATTGACTGAGCCTGGACCCCATGTTCATACAGGTGAAGAAAAAGTGATGGCCCTAGGCCGAGGTAAAACATGCCTTCATAAAGGACGAGGTAACTAAACTTCTCAAAATAGGTTCCATCCGGGAGGTGAAATACCCCAAATGTTTAGCTAATGTAGTTGTAGTCCCTAAAAAAGGGCACAAATAAGATAAAACGATATGAAATTGAAGATAGGCAAACAAGACAGCCTTGGATCGGGCTTTCAAGGTTAGCCGATCGAGATGGGTCCTCGAGGTCGAGGGTCGGGGTCTAGGATGGGATACCAATGAAGCTATAACAACTTTATGGACCTTGGGGGAGGATATTTATGATGAATGATAGATAATAAATTAATGAAAATCAATGGAATACAATAAATGCAAGTAATAAATCAATATAGAGACGATAGAGAATGTTCGGGCTAGAGAGAGTAGAGAATGTTCTTGTTCCTTGTATTGAATGTTGTGTGTACCAAAAATGATAAGGGTCTCCTTTATATAGGGGAGGAAATTCCAACGTAGTACATAATCATTTATTACAAAGTCATCATATAGCTGGTATAGTTATTTAATGTCATATTATGAACTTATACTCAATTGCAGACTTGACTGCCTTCGCCCACGTGCTGTTTGTTCGTGTCAGTCACTGATCTGTATTTCCCCGATATTGAATTTAGAGAACATTTAGGCTCAACTTATTTGAGGGTATGCCTTTTTAGGGGTCTTAAAAGTTCGAATATATAGCCTTGGCTTAAAAATCAGGGTTGTGCCTTTTACAAGGTCATGTGATTTGGTCATGCTTTATTTGAGGCCTTGCGATTTTTGTCATGCCCATACGACTTACAGTTTTGGTCACGCCTGTGGGACTTACAGTTTTGTTCACACCTGTAGGACTTACAATATTGATCATTCCCGTAGGACTGGCGGTTTTGTTGTTGCCACACAATGGGATTTTCGGCTCGAGGTTGCCCACTTGGGATATTATGTCCTCGAGTCTTTCGCGTCAGTCCCCGAGTGTCGGGGAAATTTCTGTCTCTTGATCCATCTTTTGTGATAATAAATTCTTTAAAAGCACGAGGTTTTGTATAAAAGATGCTCCTTTGATTACTTGGTACAAGTACATATATTTTCATCATCGGGGGCTCCATTATTCTATGCGGACACGGTTCATAATATGCTCCTTTGATTACTTGGTACAAGTACACATATTTTAACTGTCGAGGGCTCGATTATTCTATGGGGACACAGTTAATTTGACCATTTGTCCTGGTACATCATTTTCCTTTTGAGACTCTCGTCGATGGCTTTCTTTGGTTCTCCCGAGGATTTGACCTCCCGGGGGGATTCTCCTCAGTCTTCGAGGTTTATTAGAAAGGAGCCTTGAATACTTGCTTGAGATTTCCCTGGGTAGCATATAGGCGTTGCCTCGTTAAAAACCTTGTCGGTAAATCCCTTTTTAGGGATAAAACCCGATCGAAGGAAAAGAGTGCAACACATGCTTTAAAACCCAGGGATCATTTGAAGTTTTAGGGATGTTTCCGCACCTTCCATGGGATATCTGCAGAAGTTTAGTTCGGAATATGTGAATAAACACAGGAGCGTGGTCTTACCTTAGCAGTAGTAGCGTTTGAGCATAGATATGTTCCAGTTGTTTGGGAGTTGTTCACCTTCCATGGTGCCGAGTCTGTAGGATCCTTTGCCGATTACCCTGAGGACATGGTACGGTCCTTCCCTGCTCGGGCCTAGCTAACCCTCATTGAGGTTTTGACTGTTTAGGGTGACTTTTCTTAGGACTATTTCCCCGAATCCAAAGTGTCGGAGATTTGTTCTCTTGTTGTAGTATCTTTCAATTCTTTGTTTTTGGGCGGCCATTCGGACCAATGAAGCTTCTCTCTTCTCGTCTAATATTTTGAGGGTTACAGTCATAGCCTCGTTGTTTGAACTCTCGGGGGCATGCCAGAACCTGGAACTTGGCTCCCCGATCTCAACCGATATCCAAGCTTCAAACCCATACACTATAGAGAATGGCGTCTCCCATGTGCTTGATTTTGGAGTTGTTCGATACGCCCACAGGACTTCGAGCAGCATTTCCCTCCAGGTTGCATTTTCTAGCTTCTTCGTTAAGTTTTTAATGATGGTTTTGTTCGTGGATTCGGCTTAGCCGTTTGCACAGAGGTGATAGGGTGTTGTCAGGATCCTCTTGATCTTATGGTCCTCGAGGAGCTTTGTCACTTTTCTTCCTGCTTTCTGTTGTCACAGGTTATCTCGGAGGGGATCCCAAATCGGCAAAGGATATGGTCCCATATGAAGTTAATGACTTCTTTTTTCCTTATCTTCTTGAAGGTCTGCGCTTCCACCCATTTTGAGAAATAGTTAGTCCTAAATAGAATAAATCTGGCTTTACCTTGTGCCGTTGGCAGGGATCCGACGATGTCTATCCCCCATTTCATGAACGACCGCGACGAAAAGACTGAATGTAGTTGTTCACCGGGTTGGTGAATCATGGGTGCAAATCTTTGGCATTTGTCGCATTTTCGGATGAATTCCTTGGCAACGTTTTCCATGTTGTCCTAATAATAACCTGCTCTGATCACCTTTCAGACTAGAGAATTGGTGCCAGAATGATTTTCACAAGTACCCTCGAGGATTTGTTGGAGCACATACTGGTCCTAGGAATACGACTCGGGGCCCATCGAAGGTCCTTCTATATAAATATTCGCTTTCATCGAGTGAGAACCGAGCTGCTTTGGTTCGTATGGCTCTTGACTCATTTGGGTCAGCGGGCAGCTTTCCATTTCCCAAGTAATGGATGTACTTGTTTCTCCAATCCCATGTCAGGCTGGTGGAGTTAATTTCGGCATGACCCTCCTCGATAACTGATTTGGACAGGGAGTATGGTGTCTTCTTCGACGAACGATCCCAGATTTACGAGGGCATCTGCCTCGCTATTTTGCTCGCGAGGTATGTGGGTCAGGGTCCACTCCTTGAAATGATGCATCGTGACTTGAGTTTTTTCTAAGTACCTTTGCATCCTATCTTATCAAACTTCGAAGCTCCCATTTACCTGGTGTACTACCAAGAGGGAATCACACTTTTCCTCGATGATTTCAGCTCCTAGGCGTTTTTCCAATTCTAGACATGCAATAATAGCCTCATACCCGGTTTTATTGTTAGTCAATTTAGCGGTTTTTAAAGTTTGTCTAATCATGCCGCTCGTGGGTCGCTTTAGAACTATGCTGATCCCGGACCCCTTCGCATTCGAGGTGCCATCGGTAAACAAGGTCCATACTCCCGAAGATGTGCCCGTTTTTAGTAGAAGTTCTTTCTCTACTTCAGGTACTAAGGCGGGCGAAAAGTCAGTCACGAAATCCGCCATAATTTTGGATTTGATAGCGTACCAGACTGATACTCGATGTCATATCCTCCGAGTTCGATGGCCCGTTTGGCCAATCGGTTCGATAACTCAGGCTTATGCAAGATGCTTCAGAGGGGGTATGTCGTTAAAACACAAATGCGATGACATTGAAAATAAGGTTTTAATTTTTGAGACGCACTAATCAATGCAAGAGCTAATTTTTCTAGAAGAGGGTACTTAGTTTTGGCGTCGCCCAAGGTCTGAATCACATAATAGACGGGGAATTGTGTACCTTGTTATTCTCGAACCACTACACCACTTAGTGCTACCTCGGATACGGCCAGGTACAAATACAATGTTTCGTCATCTTCCGTGGTGTGGAGTAATGGCGGGCTTGATAGATATCGCTTCAACACCTCTAAGGCATGTTGAAATTTAAGAGTCCACTCGAAGTTGTTTTTATTCTTGATCAAGGAGAAGAAATGGTGACTTTTGTCTGACGACCTCGATATGAATCGGGCCAAAGCTGCTATCCGCGCAGTCAGCTGCTGTTTGACCTTCACATTATTTACCAGTGTGATCTCCTCGATGTCTTTGATTTTGTCGGGGTTGATCTCGATTCCCCTGTTCGACACCATGAAGCCTAAAAATTTGCCCGAACCCACCCCGAAGGCACACTTCTCGGGGTTGAGTTTCATGTTCTAGCTTCTGACAATGTTGAATGTCTCCTGTAAATAAGTCAAATAGTCCTCTGCACGCAGTGACTTAACTAGCATATCATCAATATATACTTCCATGGATTTGCCTATTTCATGCTCAAATATTTTATTAACTAGTCGCTGGTACGTGGCTCCTGCATTTTTTTGCCCGAAAGGCATCACGTTCTACCAGTACGTACCATATTTCGTGATGAGCGAAGTATTTTCCCTATCCTCGGGGTTCATCTGAATTTGATTGTACCCCAGTAGGTGTCGAGGAAGGTGAGGATCTCATGGCCGGTCGTGGCATCAATCAGGCGATGGGTGTAGAAAAATGGGAATGAATCTTTGGGGCACGCCCTACTTAAATATTTATAATCTACACACATTCTTAACTTATTCGCATTTTTGGGCACCACCACCACATTGGCCAACCAATAGGGGTATTTTACCTCCCTAATAGACCATATTTTTAGGAGCTTCGTTACCTCTTCTTTGATGAATGCATGCTTTACCTCGGACTGAGGTCTCCTCTTTTTATTCACTGGTTTGAAGCTGGGATCAGCGCTTAGTCGATGGGTGGTTATTTCCGGTGGGATCCATGTCATGTCTAAGTGGGACCAAGAAAAGATTTCAATATTAACATTGAGAAATTGAATGAATCTACTCTTGAGTTCGGGGGTTAGTCCCGTTCCCAGGTATACCTTTTGATTCAGGAGATGTTTGACCAGAGCAACTTGCTCCAGTTCTTCGACCGTTGATTTAGTTGCATCTGATTCCTCAGGGGAAAAAAAGGTTCAGAGGGTCTAGGAATTCTTCCTCGTCGTGCTCAGGTATTTGTCCGGCCTCAGGTTCCTCCGAGGTGAAGGTCGTGGCCGTTGGTGCCTCATCATGAACTGCGAACATCTCCGTTGCTGCATCCTGCTCCCCATATACTATCATAATATCATCCTTCGTTGCAAATTTCATCATTTGATGGAGGGTTGACAGTACTTTTCTCATTTTGTGTATCCATGCCCTTCCAGGCAATGCATTGAACCTTATGTCACCTTTAATGACATGTAATTTCGTGTTTTGAACCGTACTAGACAAGTTGACCGGGAGATTGATTCCCCCTTTGTTGCTTCGCCGACCGTAGTTAATCCGTTCAGGACTCGTGCAGTAAGTACAATTTGGTTGAGCAGTCCGAGATGCTCTACCACCTCCAACCTAATAACGTTGGCCGAACTTCCTGGATCCACGAGTACACGTTTAATACAATGTCTCGAAATGCTCTACCACCTTGAAATTACTAGTGCATCATTATGTGGCTAAGACAATGTCTCAAAATATTCTTCGCTGAATGCTAGGGTGCCTTCAGATATGCAGCCCCGAATTTGTCCTGCTGTTGCAGCGGATATTTTTGTTCGCTTGACCGCAGGTCCTTGAGGAACGTCGGTCCATCCTACGATCATATGGACGACGTGCTGTGGTTTTTCTGCTTCGCTCCTTTGGGCTTTCTTTCTTCCCCAAAGGTGTTTTACAGCTCGGCCGTCGATGGATTCTTGGAGGTATCCTTTGCTAACTAGTTGGGCTGCTTCCGTTCGGAGTTTCCTACAATCATCGGTCATATGATCGTGCGTATAGTGAAATTTACAAACCAATTTGGGGTTCCTCTGTGCAGGGTATGATATTATGGGCTTTGGCCACCTATTGTCTTTGATTTCACCCATGGCTGATATGATATTTGAAGCGCTAATGTTGAAGTTGTATTTGGGATATAACGGTATTTCCGCCGACTTTGCGTACCTGCTGAACCTAGCTTTGCTCGTTAATCCTTTAGGATTCCGACCTTGGTCCTTACTTCGATCGATTCGGGGTATGCCGCTTCTTATGATATTTCTTCGATTCTCGGTGTAAGGTCGATATCTTTCCTTACATGGCCTCGGTTCTCTCTCTGGAAAATTGGATTCTATCCTCCTCACGAGGCCCTTGAGTATTTTCATAATATAGGAATCGGCTGTTGAAAAGTTAGTGTCCGACCTTTATAGTATCCGCCGGGTTCGAGGGGTCGTTTTTGGCGCCACTGTGCTCGGAGTCTCCTGAAGGTCTTCCAGCTGAGTAATTGCCAACTGTTGTGCCTGGAGCATTTCAAAAAATGCGTGGAGGCTAACTCCTTTTTCCCTTTGAGAGAGGGTTCCTCGTGCTCCATGATGACCTTCTCGGTACGCGGTCATGTCAGTGCGGGAGCTGATACCGTTATGTTGGGCGCAGCGCGAGCTCACATCTTCAAGGGTTAGCTCCATTGTGTTACCAAGGTTCTACAACGATATATCAGCTCCTGAAACAATTACACCATTCTCCCATAGACCTTAGAGCCGTTGCTTCCAGGTGCATTCACTGAGTTTGACAATTTTACCTGAAATCAAAGATTCTCGGGAAAGAAAAAGTATGAAGGATAACTTGCGTTTTTATTGGATCAGCACTAAAACAATAACTATCTTTTTTTGCGCCAAACTGTTTACCTTGGCACGGTAATTAAAATTAAATTTGATTATGTGGTTCTAATAATATGCGATTTGTTTTAATGCTAGCTATTAAGCAATAGATGCTAAGTATGAGTAAAATAAATAAGATAAAACGATATGAATTCGAAGATAGGAAAACCAGACTGCCTTGAATTGGGGTTACGAGCTTAGCTGAGATGGGTCCTCGAGGTCGAGGATCGGGGTCTAGGATGGGCGATCAATGAAGTTATAACAACTTTATGGACCTCAAGGGAGGATATTTGTGATCAATGAGAGATAATAAATGAAAGACAATCAATGGAATACAATAAATGCAAGTAATAAATCAATAAAGAGACAATAGAAAATGTTTGGGTTAGAGAGAGCAGAGAATGTTCTTGTTCCTTGTATTGAATATTGTGTGTGAAAAAAATGATAAGGGTCCTCTTTATATAGGAGAGGAAATCCCAACGTAGTACATAAGCATTAATTACAAAGTCCTACAGCTAGTATAGTTTTTTAATGTCATAGTACGGACTTGTACCCTATTGCAGACTTGACTGCCTTCACCCACATGCTTTTTACCCGTGTTAGTCACCGATCTGTATTGCCCCGATGTTGAACAAAAATAACAATTAGGTTCGAGCCTCGAGCCGTACATCGAGGCTTACGCGAATCAGGCTATGAAATGCCATAATAGACATAAAATCAGTCTCCTCGATTTGATCCATATACAACTATGAGACCGCATACTCGGTCAGTTTGTTCACCCATTCCCCACCATTTTAAGTCACTTTCCTGATAATTTTGAGTGAGATAAGGGGGAGTTCAAGATATAAGGTTTTATTTTCATCCAATTGATCTTCACTCATCACTAAAGGTTTGGGAATAATCAAGTGGGGTGCAAACTTCCTCACTCTAAGAGGTACGTTTCTACTGCACAATCTTTAAATTACATGTAAGGATAGGGACCTTGCATGCATGTGATTCTAAACTGTGTGAGGGCAAGTAAAAGCAAAAATAGAAAGAAATTGGGGATGGGATCTTAGAAATTTTTTAATGGGGTGTAATGCTCAAAGGATCTAGGTCTATGATAAAATTCCTAATTAAGATTTGATTGTGCTATTTTGTTAGATAGATTGAAAGGGCTAAAGGATTCCGAAAATCGTCGTAGGAATTAGGGATAAGACCTAGTCGAGGTATGTATGGCAAACTTTAATCTTTGTAGAATAATCTTGTTTGTGTCCGAGTATTTGGTATGAGTCCCTTGCTTGATCATACTTGTATTGTTTTCTCCAATGTGTTGAGACAAAGATTATGTTCCCCAATTGCTCTAGTTGTTTACCATGTCACCGTGCTACTTGAAAATGTGAAGTTTGGTTCTTTATGCTCCTTCTATTATGTGCATAATTACTCATATGTTGGATCCTATCAATATGGAGGATAATACTACTGATGAAAAGGGAAACAAACTCAAATTGTAAAATGCGTCCAAGTGCCGAGGACTATATGATAAATGACGGGAAAGGAATGTGAACTGAATAATAAATTGGTATAGTTATTTCCCAATTGAGATGGCTTAGCCGATCGGGCCGAGATCGGACTCCATGACGTACACAAGGTGGTATTTACATCGAAAATATGATGTTGGTTGAGTCTCACTGTTTTAAGTGAGATGTCTTAGCCGATCGGGCCGAGATCGGACTCTATGTTGTACTCATGGTGGCATTTACATCGAAAATATTAATATAAATATGATGTTGGTTATGTCACTTGGGATGGCTTAGCCGGTCGGGAAGAGAGCGAAATCCGTTTAAAAACAACACGGTGGTATTATAAATTGTGGTACCTGGCATTAAGGGACTATTTATCAAAATGATGAAAAGACGAAATAAGAAACTACGAGACTCTTACTTATGTTCCTTTTATTTCTGTGTAGCATTATATGATTTCCATGACTTTCTTTCTACTTTTTTACTATTATTTCTACTTAGAGTAGAGTTTGTTCATATTATTCGACTGTACTAACGCCCCTTTTACCGGTGGAGCTACATCTTTTAATAGATGTAGGTTCTCGGATGCTGGTAGCACTAATCGCAGATAGTGGTGCCTTCCCTTCCTTCCCCACAGCAGCCTCGGTGAGCCCCATTTCTTCCCGGGGTCATGTGTAAAATATGTTGCTCTCCTTTTGCTTATATTGTTACATTTTGAGGTATAGCCGGGGCCTTGTTGCCGGTAGGACCATGCTTGTATTCTGTATCTTTAGAGGCTCTGTAGACACTTATGTTGGTCATGTATACTTGTTGGGTGGTCGTTGAATTAACTCGTAACTGTAATTCCCTCCCGCAAAAGAATTGTAAACTGTATGTATATTTTGGAAGACTAAATTTTGGAAACTTGTATAAAAGGAAGAATAGACTAGTATCATGTATATATGCTCATAACTGACCTCCTTATAACTGAATAAACGATGTTATGATTCCTTTATGGTTCATGAATGAGTCGGGTAGGAAAGTCTCAGCAGACTTGCTCGACCGAGTTCACTCGGTTGAGCACCGGTCCCGCTCCCTGAGGCTGGGGCGTGACAATCTGTTTGCCCTATGTTTCTGTTAACTAGCATGCCTTTACTCTTGTTACTTTGTCATGTTCAACATGTTATCATGGTTAATACACTTTATCATATTCCTGTTTGATCCAGGATATTTTCTTACTTGTTTCTCAACTAGCATGCTTTAATTCCTGCCATGTTTTATGTGTTTACCTTAAAATTTTATTGATCAGTTCATGATTTCTGTTCTCTCAACTTTTGCTACCTTTTCTGTATGACTGTCTGATAAATAACTTAACCCCAGCATGTTGTTATCTATTTAATATATGCCTATATGCTCACATAGTAATAGTTAATCAACTAAGCCAACTTATGCAATGTGAAACCCTGTTTGGTTTGATTGTGACTGTGTTCTGTCTGTTGTTTGACTACTGGAATAAATGTGCTAAAGGGTTATGTTTGTTCCTATTCACTTCTAAAAATCCAAACTGTTTCTTTTTAAAAAAAAAACTATCTCATACTTTTATACACTATTTTCAACCCCTACTCTTAGATATCTAGGGTCATGACCCTCCAGTGTGAGCACTGCCTAAGAGTCCATGAGACTCCTCCTAACTGTGACACACTGGGGCTGGCCTTTCCAAACTTGTTTATAAAATTGTTTCCATGAAAATGTTCTGGTGTGAGCATTGCCAGGGGTCCCTGAGGCTCTTGGGAACTTTGACACACCAGAAGCTTTATTGTGTTATGGAATGGACTACTAGCATACTCCAGATTTGATTGAAGGCCTGGCTTCCAAGATTGATATTTGGCCTGCCAAGGCTCCCTATAGTATAGTGATTTTCATTATGTAATTCATTTGTATTTGACTGTAATAATAACCTTTGTAAAACAGATATGGGGTATTTAGGAAAGTTGGGGAGGGACTTTATATGTATGTATATATATATATATTTTTTTTTTCGGGTAAAAATCATTCCTATAGGTTTTCGTGGTGATGATTTATATGCATTAGAAACCATGCCTATATGACTTATCTCATTCTTTGAAATCCTGAAATTTCACATTTGCATCTTGGAAATCCTTCTCCTAGGTCGTTTATCAATTCTACATTAAATAACGCATGTAATCAATTTTTGTGTCATGAAAGAATGCTTGTAATCAGTTTTAGGTCCGAGAAAGCATGCTTATAGGGTCTAAAGATAAAAATCTCCCTGTTTAAAATCAATCACTGGTTTATAATTATGGTATGATTAACGTTTACATGTCTATAGGGTTCTTTCAATCATCACCTAGGCAAGCCTGTATGATAATTAAAATCCTGGGTTTTAAATTGTGATTTTCTTTCTTCTTAAAACCTGCCCAGATTCAGTAAGAGATAAACATTAGTAGGCAAGCTGATAGGTACTCACTGCCTCGCCTTAATAAGACTATTGTATATTTTGTTTGTGCTAATTTAGATATCCTGCCTATAGGACTCCTAAATCATTTAAAACTGCTTGTTTGAATAGCGTGCATTTGTTTGTCTATTTGTGGAGGTAAATGTGAGCCCCCCTCTTAATTACTACTTATGTGACAGTCCAATTTGATTTTTTGTTTGTCGCTTAGTTTTTCTTCTTTTGAGCACCTTAGGTGAGTCTAGAACCACCTTTAAATAGAGGTTCTAAACACCTCCAGGACCATAGGTAAGTGGCGGGTAGTGCACGCGTAAGGTATGCACTTGTTGCTTTCAGAAAGCTTAGGTAATAATTAATAAAGGGGTGGGTAATTATGTAGTAAAAGAAATGATGACCTGTGCGTTAATGCTATGCGTAAAACCTCTATGTGATCCTATAGGCTAATAAACTTAGGACCCCTTTAATTATCGTTTTAATCTTTGTTTGTTTAAGCTGCTTTATTTCCTTAAAGACTAATTCTCTTAAATTGAGTTTGGCCGGGACCCGCTATTGTGGACCTCGTGCGGTCCGTAACACCTTCACCTCAAGGTAATCTCGAGTCCTTACCCAAACTCTGGTAATGTTAACTGGTTTATGAGTTACTTGCTTTAGGTGCCCTAACACACTTGAATGCGTTAGGTGGCGACTTTTCAAAATTCCATACCCCATCCCAAAAGGAAATGAGTTGTCCGAAAAATGTCGAAGCCCATACTCCACTTTAATTAGTCTGAAGCATGATTTATCTTGTTAGTACGTGCGCACCCTTTCCCTTTCTCCTTTATGTGAACTTAGTTGTCTATTTCAAGCATTTATGGTTTCCTTTACTACGAAACTGACTGTCTCCTTGTTTTCTTTCTTAAACGTCTTTCAATTATTAAATACCGCATTTATCATTTTCAATGCACAAAAACGTGAGTACATGCTATTTACGGCTGCATAAATCATGCACAACATCTTATTCCACTCGTGCATAATTAACCTTATAGCAACGCTTGATGAGTGTTTGCGCCCTTCCAATATATCATCCTTAAATTCGGAAAGGCTTATTTTCGGTGAAACTAATTGATTAGCGGTGCAGTCGACGGTTCCGTGCCTTTCCCCCTTAAATTGTCCGCTTGAGGGTACCATTCTAGACCCCTATAGCAACCTTACTCTGATTAATTGTACATGCATTGTCACACCTCCTTTTTTTCGATAGGAGGGATCAATGAGTTTTTCCAATTTAAGTGACATAATCGAATTTGGAGTTATTTATTTATTTCAGAGTCATCACTTGGGATAATTTTGGTGTCCCAAGTCACCGGTTACTTTAAAACCCAAATCAAGGAAAAGATGACTCCGTTTAAAGTCTGCGAACCAGAAGACTGGCTAAGGAATTCTGTTACTCCGGGAGAAATTGTTAGGCACTCCTGAATTCCGTGGTTCTAGCATGGTCGCTTAACTATTAATATTTGGCCTAATTATCTAATTAATTACGTGTTTTAAATCCTTTTTTGCATTATCGCTTTTATAAAGCTTTTAGTTATTTATGGAATTATTTCTAGAAGAGGTCACGATGTCGTACACTTATCATTTTGGTACACGTTGCAAACCGCGCCACATGAAATGCACCCGCAATTTACGACGTGCTTAATTTATTACTAATCGAAGTTATGGTCGGGTCACATGAAATGCATAACCGAATTTGGAGTTACGGTTTTGTACACATTACAAATCACGCTATGTGAAACGCACCCGTGATTCACAACATGTTAAATTTTTATTATTGTTTGAAGTTACGGTCTGGTCACATGAAATGCACACCCGAATGAGATTTACGTATCACGACCATGCTAAGGGAACTGTACCCATAGTCACGATGATTTATTAATCACGCGTAAATCCATCTACGAATGTTCATGAGTTGTTTAATTAGATTTCAGATTATCAAGAAGGTCGAAAGTATTTGAAATCATTTATGGAGGAAGTGTATATTAACTATTGAATTTTTTTAAAGAATCGCCTACATTCATAACTTTAACGTAATTTCGTCACCTAACAAATTGACAACAAACAAATTCTTAAATAGCATTAAGACAGTAGGAGTAACCACTTACTTTCAACGAATACATTCCTTAAATACTCAATGTCCCTTAAACAAATTATATAATTTGTTTAACAAAAGACATCGTAATACATATAGTTCCCAGCCGAATTAAATTACAGTTGGAAGAACACTTCCAGGATCAGATTAGAAGGTCAGAAAGACAAAACCAACATAATTAAATTAAAAATAAATCAAATTCTATGTAAACACTGAGAATCGAAAAAACAAATAAGCGCAAATCTAAAACATGTAGTATTTCGAGTTCCAATAAGCTGAGCAGACCAACCTGTGTACCTTGAAAATAGTAATTACAATTATGTTTGATTATGTGATTCTAAAAATATGCGATTAATTTTAATGCTAATTGTTAGGCAGTTAATGCCAAACATGATTGAAACAGATAGAATAAAAGCAGAATGAAATCGAAAATAAGCAAACCGAAAAGCCTTAAATCGGGTGTTTGATGTTGGCTTCGGGGGTCCTCAGGATAGAGGTTTGGAGCTACTATTGGTCGACCGGCGGAGCTTTAACAACCTTATGGACCTCAAAGTATGCTATTTATGATCAATAATGAGATATAAATGAAGAACAATTAATGTAGAGCGATATATGTAAGCAAATGAGCTAGCAGAGAGAAATCGAGAATGTTTGAGTAATGAAGCAGAGAATGTTCTTGTTCCTGGTATTCAATATTGTGTATTGTGTCCTACAAAATGAAAAGGGTATCCTTTATATAGGAGGGGGAGTCCCAACATAGTACATCAATATTTATTACGAAGATTTCCAATTGATACCGCTATTTAATGTTCGGGCACGGAGTCGTACTTTGTTGCAGAGCTGTGTACCTCAATCTTCGTGCCATTTCCCTATGAAAATCCTGAGCCCGTATTTCCTTGAGTCAACGTAAGGGAGGCCCGAGGTCGGATATCGGGCCATACTTAGGATCTTATGCCAACAAGCTACTGAATGTTGTAATAAATACAAAATTGGCCTTCCCGATTTTAGCCGTACATAGATGGTCCCCGTGTTTCTTAGAGAGGAACGACAAGAAACAGTCTTGATTTCTTATCTCTTCGACATTGCTACCGTGACGTCACTTCATCGGAGCATTTAATGACCTGTTCCAAAAAGTTACGCAGGGGTCGCCGTCAGCACGACTCCCTAAAAACCCACGACCAACCACATATCTGATCTTTCCGTTCTTTGAGTGCTCTCTCCATGATCTCTATAAATATTTCCCTTGCACGCCCTCCATACTTTGCATCCATCCTCCAATTTTCTGAGCTACCTTTCAATTTTTCCTACATTCGCTCCTTCTTGTGCTTATTTTCTCGTCCTTTCTCTTAGAAGCTTTGGTCTAATCATGGCAAAAACTTCCAAGACGGTGCCTAAAAAAGAAGGCGCTTTCTCATCCGCTCGTCCATCCAAATACAAAACTAAGAAACCACCGAGCATTGAGAAGTTCATACCCGATGATTTTGAGACAACTTCTGACCTCACCATCGACAAGCCCCCCAATACACCGGGTTGGCGTGAGCCCATGTATAGGTACATGAATAATGTGCCTGAAGTAGAGAAAGTGGGAGCAGACCGCTGATGTGGGGNGGGGGGGGGGGGGGGGTCATGTTGAAATCCTTTGTGCTGAGGAGAGTATAATAACTTACAAGGAGGGATTTCTTAACATTTACACATATCCCTTTACCTTAGGCCCTGTTGAACCGTCGTCCCCATAAGTAGACCCGGTGATCCTCGACTCTTGTCATTGATACCAAGTTACACTCGCCAAGATCTCTCTTTCATTTTGGAGGATTGTGTATATGGTACGATTTTTCTCCAATCGGATTGAGGGGATGACCTTTACCCTCAACCACTTAATAAGGTTGTACAACCCTCGACTATTATGAGGGGGCCAAATGAAACTTCAACATCGGTCTGCGAAGCCATTTTTTGCGAGCACTGATGAAAGCAGAGATCGGGGGTGGATGAGCAGGTTTGTTAAGAGTGAGAAGCTCTGATATCCTTCATGCCGATAGGATGTCGTTCCCAGAGGATTGGAATATGAAGCGTAAGTACCATATGGTATTTTCTTTTCCCCCATGTTTTCTTTTCTGGCTAAACCTTTTTTGATCATGCAACTACTGCTTGGTATCCTGACTCGACTCAGGATCTATCGGGATGGATCAAGCAAATGGATTCCGCTTTCTCGTATAATGAGCGATCTTGGTGTGTTTTAACGTAGACGAGGTGGCAAGCGGAGAATCATGGTAAGTTCTCCCCCGTCAGCCCCACACGACCTCCTTTTGAAGCAGAAGGTCTAATATGCCTCTCATATGTAGGTCTTGGTGACACCCTGTTGATGAGGCCGCCCCCTCCTGGTGAGGAGGGAACTTCAAAGCCCGGGGGGGGGCAATTTAAGGGGAAAAGAGGCACTGGAGGGATCCCCTAAGGCTAAGAAACCCATGACCCGGAAGTCTAAGACTGAAGCTATAGTCTCGACTTTGGTCGCTGCCGCGAGCCCTTGCGTCGTAGATGAAGGCGAAGTTGAGGGCGACTGTCCTTTAGCACAGTGGGTAAGGTGGAAAGTGGTTCCTTCGAAGGTCGCTGATCATAGGATCGGAGAGTCTGAGAAGGTCAATGTTGTCCATCTTTACTTAGAGAGGACTTTTAAGGGAGGCTCGAATGTTGTCACCGAGCCATTATCAGGACATGACACAAACCACCTAGAGGAGTTCTAAGGGTTCGACATTGATACGGTATGCAATTCTAGTTTGGGCCCTTCCTTTTCCTCTGGGGAGATAAGGGACGCCCGGGAAAGGGGAGTCTCTAACAAAGACATCTTTCGGGAATTGTTTGATGGCATCGAAGAGGAGATCAACCCCAATGCCTCCATCTCTTTTGAGGAGGCCTAGGGACACCTAGAGCAGGTGATTTTTCCGTTTTACTGTCACTTGTTCTGAATTTTTATTTCTACTCACTTAACTGTCTTCCTTTCTGTTGTAGGCCAAGAAAATGTATGGTCGAGTTTTTTCTATGCTAAACGACGAGCTTGCTTGCCATGAGGGAGAGCTCGAGAAGTTTAGCTCTGACTTGAAAGAGTTAAGAGCTTCCTTAACTCGAAAGGAAGATGAGTCACAGGCGCTTTGGGCCAGATTCCACGAGCAGGTAACATGGCACTTATGAAGCTGCTCCAGTGCTTCCATGAGTTAGCTAACTCCATTTGTTTTTGTAGGTCGAGCAAAAGAATGCTTTGGTGGAGCAGCTCCGAGGAGAGGCTGCGGTCAGAGGCAAGGAGAACCTCGAGCTGAGGGAACGAATTGGGGCCGTAGTCTCGGTGAGGGACTCCTTGTGAGGTGACTTGACCTCGACCCAAGGCCTTCTCCGGAATGCCCAAGGGGAGGTAGCTCTTTTATATGCAACCAATTATGAGGGCTATGAGCACGTGGCATTGTACATGAAGGATATTCTTGCTGCCAATAATCGAGCCTAGGAGATATCTAAAAAGGCTGTGCGGGATCTGACCAGGGCCATCGAACATGCTTGTTCTCAAGCAAGAAGGCAGGCGCTCGAAGAGGCGGTCGCCAAGGGTGCCGGTCTCCACGCTGAGGATGAGAAGGCTAGTGTTTTGGAATAAAAGACGGCGCCTTCATCCTCATCGGACGGGAGTTACAATAGTGACTCCGACAGCAGCTCGACCGATGGTGAGGTCGAGGGATAGATCTGCTTCATTATTTTTTCCTTCTGTTTTCCTTTTGTGCATCAGGTCCCTTGCAAAGATACAACTTTGTAAATGTACCTTTGTGAATATAAGGGTTTTCCCTCTGCCTTCTGATGTATACATACTTGTTTGCAAAGATATTTTTCTTGGATGTGACGTCGACTTCTCGGAGTCTATTCTTAGGGTAGCAGAGCCACCGGGACCCGGTACTGTCTTGAACTGAATCGATGTGGGCGATTCCTCGGAGCATATGATTATGACAACGGGGATTCCCGGGTTTGGGTATTGCCTCGAGGCCGGGCCCATAGAGAAGCCTCAATTCTTTCTAAGCATAACTTGTGAAATGACCGATATAACCCTGCCGGTGCATTTCCCAGAAAGGAAAAGGAGGTGTAAATGAGTTGGTTTGAGTTTATTGGCCTTTAGATTAGGCAAAAAGTCGCGACTCACTCTATATATACATGTTCTTGCCCTTTTTTTTGGAAACATTGATGTTAAGAACAACTGTCTCCTCACGGAATCATTCTTTCTTTCCGCCGTTTTAGTTTGATATTCTTGTTTCATGCTTCTTGCTCCTTTTTCTCGTCTTGTCACAGCTATGGCTTCTGCCCCTGTTTCCCATTCGGTCAATGATACACCTCCAGTTTCTTCCAAGGTAATCACGGGGCATTTTTCCTCGAAGGGAGGTTCCACATCAGGGAGGTCTTTCAATATTTAGGGCCATCAGGCTGCTCATCGAGGCCAATATCGTCGATAGGAGGGGAACATCTTGAGGCGATAAGGAGAGACTGCAGATGGGGACAAAACGTGGTACTGCAGGTCCCTTCATTGGGGGAGGATACTAGAGCTCACGTAGAAGGGTTTATGAACGTGTAAAATTTTCCCTTTACATTGGGCTCCCTCGATAGAGTCATTCTCGAGTTCTGCTGGGGATATCGGGTCACCCTGGCGTAGGTTCATCCATCATTCTGGAGGATCATACTGATGATAAGTTTCTTGGAGGAAAAGGCCGGGCTCGAATTTGCGCTTGATCACCTCATCAAGTTGTATAGACCTCTGCACTGTAGAGGTCTGGTTACCCTACAGTGTCCGACCTCCCAATCCTTTGTTTCCAGGGGCGAGCAAAATGAAGGTCGAGGGTGGATGAGCCAATTTGTCCGAGTGCGGACCATCGACATCATACCTCATTGTCGTTCCTTGAGAAAAATAATCTACTACGTAAGTGGTATACTCTCTTCATCACCGTGTCAGTTTAAAGTGGAGGCTGACGTCTCGGCACAAAGTCCCCGATTTTGGGAATTGGATTTGGAGGCTAATGACTTGCTCGTTTCACGACGAGCATAAGTGGTGTGGTTTAACGAAGGGCATATGGGAGGCCAAGACCCCAGGTGAGTGTTGTTGAACTCTTTCTCTTAAGGATTAATCGCCTCCCTCATGGACTCCCCCTTTGTAGGCATCGGGGAGCTTCCGGGTGTGAGACCGGGTTCATTTGAAGAGAAAAGGAAATTGCCGGTATCAGGGCTAGCGAACCGCGCCAAACAAAAATGGCCTTCTGGGGGTGAGGAAGCTCTTTGCGAGGCAAGTCCTACCCAGAGACCCAAAGGTGATGGGGAGGTTCTTCTCTATCATTATCTAGTCGTCTCCCCGAAAGTACTTCGGGGGATAAATATCCTCCTCCGCTGCTAGTTTCTCCCATCGAAGGTACTTCGACACAGGTTCGGGGTCAAGGCCCGCCTGATGGGTATGAGGTCTCTAATGACCATGTCCTTCTTCCGGATGCCCCATAGGAGAAAGCCAGACCTGGGGACGTTCGCTCGTCCTTTGAGGGCGCACAACAATTTTGCAATGTGGTAAGATTCGGTGACTCTTCAATATTCCGACCATGTACTTTGATTTTCTAACCAAAGCTTGCTTTTCACAGGTCTTCGACAAGTTCAAGTACGAATTGCGGAAAGCTTCAGACGGGGAGAGTTCCCTCAAGATCCTCAGTGGTAGGCAAGAAAAATAATTGACACATCTTCGGTCAGAAGTTCGCCGGAGCTGTGACTATGAAGTTCGCCTGAAGGAACAGGTAATTCCCGCTTTGATGATGTACATGCTACTTCTCTCATCTTCAAGGATTAATGTTCTGATGTTGCAGCTGCAGAGAAAGACGAGAGACCTGGAACGCCTCTGGGCAGAGTTGTCCAAGATGAATGTGACTGCAATGGGCTTCGGGATAAGAATGACACCCATGTTGCGGCCAATAAGAGTGTTTTGGCTAGAGTTTCTGCCCTCGAGGTGCACCTTCAGCACGTTCGAGAGGAAAACTTAGTGCTAAATAGTCGGGTAGAAAGGCTCGAGGCCGATCTTCTATAGATGGAAGTCGAATGCATCGACACCCGGGCCGAAGCTGATGATGCTCGAACAAAGGCTGATAAGAAAATGGTTGTTTACTTAAGTGATGCCGCTGGTACTTGTGCTGAGATGAGGGAAGCTTTTTATAGAGAGAGGAAAAGCAAGAAATAAGCTCGATGAAAATATCAGAGGGAGACTCTCGAGGAGATACACGCTCGTGGTTTCGACCTTTCGGAAGAAATAAAGTAGGCTAAAGAGGACGAGATCGACGTCCAACTCATCCTTTCTTCTGGTGCCGACAACTGATATTCGAGAGTCCTTGAGGGAGCTAGTCTCGAGAGCGGGCTAGGTTTCCCTTATTTCTTTTCCTCTCTTACCATGGGTCTCCCTACGGGAGTGTTGTAAATATATCAGTGCGTATATGTGAAAACCTTTTGACCATTTCAGTGTGCTTGTGCTTGTTTTTCTTGTTTTCTCTATTGTCCGTCGATGAAAAACCCGTGTTTCCTAGCTTAGTGTTTAAGCTCTTTAATTATGGGGTAAGTATGAACTTTAATCGTCTACTAGGCTCTTTGATGTTAGCCCTTAGGCTTCAATGTGTTTTCCCCTAGGCGTTTTTAGTCTGACCTGTTCGGGTCTATTTTTCGAGTCGTGTTTCGGCTCGGAGCCATTTACCCTTGGGTTTCTTTTGAGTTGATTTGAAATAATGGCTATATTTCCCATTGCTTAAGTATTTTCTAGAAGTTTGTTGTGTTCATCCGACTCTTCAACGGCTCAATAGAACCTCGATTATGAATTGCTAGGATGAACGGGAAAAACTCTTTCTTATGAGCCGACATGAAGATGTTCGAAAATCTTTCTTACAAGCCGACATGAAAATGATCGAAAATCTTTCTTTTGAGCCGATATGAAAATATTCTAAAATCTTTCTGCTTGCGCTATAGGCTTGGAGGATTTGATTTAGTGGCGATGGTCTGGTGTCTCTGAGTCGCGTTAGTTTGGCCGTAGCCTATCGATCGAAGTCGTTCATGTTTGTCGTAGCCTATCGACCGTAGTCGTTCATGTTTGGTTGTAGCCTATTGACTGTAGTCGTTCATGTTTTGTCGTAGCCTATCAACCATTGTCATTCGTGTTTGGCCGTAGCCTATCGACCATAGTCGTTCGTGTTTGGCCGTAGCCTATCGACCATAGTCGTGTTTTGGCCATAGCCTATCGACCATAGTCGTGTTTTGGCCGTGGTCTTTAATCCCGGGTATCGTATCCTCGACGTCTATATTCGAGGGTATGCTTTTTAAGGGGTCTTACAAGTTTGAATATATAGCCTTGGCTTTGAAGTCGGGATTGTGTTTTTGTTATATAGATGCGCCCACTCGAGGCCTTGCGATCTAAGTCATGCCCGTAGGACTTATAACTTTGATCATGTCTTAAGAAATGTGTTTTCAAAATTTCCCTTAGACTATTTTTGGGGTCGGTGATATCCATTTAGGAATTTACTGCCTCGTTTGTGTTTTCGCGCCAGTCCTCGAGTGTTCGGGAACTCCTTGGATCTGGAGCCATTATTGGTGATGAGAAATCCTTTTGAAGGCACAAAGATTGTATAAAAGATGATTTTTTCGATTAATCGGTACATGTGTACACACTTTTTACCGCCGAGGGTCCGACTTCTCTATGCGGACATGGTTCATTTGACCGTTTGGCCCGATGTACATCTTTCATATTGGAACCCTCTTCGGCTTGCTTTAACTCGTTCGCGGATGGGACCTCCCGGGGTGATGCCCT
The DNA here is from genome assembly GCA_005239505.1 of Nicotiana paniculata. Taxonomy (NCBI): domain Eukaryota; kingdom Viridiplantae; phylum Streptophyta; class Magnoliopsida; order Solanales; family Solanaceae; genus Nicotiana; species Nicotiana paniculata. Next base: position 9,435 of record ML326227.1, on the reverse strand, counting down.
CTAGTAGTTGAGGTTGATCGTAGTGAAGCCTTGAATACTTGTTTGAGATGTCCCCATGTAGCATATAGATGTTGCCTTGTTAAAAACCTTGTCGGCAAAACCTTTTCCGGGGGAAAATCCGATTGAAGGAAAAAAGTGCAACACATGCTTTAAAACCAGAGGTTTTCGATATGGAAGATACTTTGATTCCCCTTGTGGGACATCTGCATGTAAGTTAGTACAGAATGTGAATAAATAAGGGGAATATTCATATCTTTGTAGTGGGGACGTTCCAACTTCGGTCGCGCATTATCTTCGTCTTCCCGTTCCAAGGACGCGATACTGTCCTTTATTCATGTGTTCGAATATGGTTGGGGACGTAGCTTCTTATGACTGTCTGGCCGTCTGTTTTTCCCGCAGAAGGCGTTGCCGCTGGCATCACGTCGTGTACCGCGAACATTTCTTTTGTGATGTGCTGCTCCCCGTACACGTCTTTATTCCTTCCTTTGATGAAAATTTCATCATTTAATGGAAGGTTGACGGTACTTCTCTCATGCATTGTATCCATGGTCTTCCGAGTAGGGCGTTGTATCTAATGTCCCCGTCAATAACATGAAATTTTGTGCTTTGGATCGTGTGGACCTTGCTAACTAGGAGGGTAATTTCCCCTTTTGTTGTCTCGCTTGCCATGTTGAATTCGTTCATCACTCGAGAGGTGGGCACGATTTGTTCGAGCAACCCGAGCAGCTCCACTACCCTTGACCTGATTATGTTGGCCGAGATACCTGGATCCACAAGTACATGTTTAATTTGAAAGGCATTTACAAGAAAAAAGATTACCATAGCATCATTGTGAGACTGAGACAATGTCTCGATGTCCTCGTCACTGAACGTGAAGGTGTCCTTGGGTATGTATCCTCGAGTCTGCTTTTCCCTGGTGATGGATATCTTCGTTCGTTTGAGTATTGGTTCCTGCGGGATGTCGATTCCTCCCATGATCATGTGGTTAACGTGTTGCGGTTCCCCTGTCTCATTCTTCCTGTTTGTTTCTCTTTCCCTAATTTGAGTTTTAGCTCGGTCATTGAGGAACTCCCGGAGATTCCCTTTTATTGGTTAACCAGGCTACTTCTTCTCTAAGCTGCCTATATTATTTAGTCCTATGACCGTGTGTGTTGTGGAATTCACACATTAGGTTTTTTCTTTGTAACGGGTCTGACAACACAGGCTTCGGCCATCTGGTGTCCTTGATTTTACTTATAGCTGACCTGATGTTGGAAATATCAATGTTAAAATTGTATTCTGATAGCCGGGGTGCCTCCACTGGTCCTATGAAGCGGTCGAAACCGACTTGGATCACGAGTCCCTGAGGGTTATGTCCTCGGTCTGTCCTTCGATCGTTGTGGGGTATATTACGTCTGGGAGAGTTTCTTCGATCCTTCACGTACGGCTGGTACCTTTCCTTGATTGGTCTTGGTTCCGTTGCCAAGAGCCTGATAGGGTAAACTTAGCCCAAGGGGGCTCCCAATTGGTCATCTTCAACCCTAATCTTTGACTGATATCAGTTATGAACATCTGCCAAGTGACGACAGGATATTCAACCAATTTCCGCTTCAGTTGATTTCGAAGCTATCAAGCATCGTTCGTTCAGGCCCTGGGTGAAAGCCTACACCGCCCAATCATTGGAGACTGGTGGTAACTCCATGCACTCCATCAGAAAGTGAGATACAAACTCTTGCAACATCTCACTTTCTCTCTACTTGATTTTGAAGACGTCGGGCTTCCTGGTTATGACTTTGATGGCTCCGGCGTGTGCCTTTATATCTAATTGGGGGTAAGATTGTGGTACCACATCATTGGCCCCTTCGACAGTGTTTCTCCAACGTCTTTAACTGGACGAAATCGATCTCGTCTTCTTTTAGGTCATTTCCCTTCACGACAAAAGTGTAGGCGGTGATGTGCTCGTTGGGGTCCGAAGTCCCGTTGTATTTTGAAAGGTCGGGTATTTTGAAATTTTTCGGGATGGGTTTCGGGGCCGCACTCGATGTAAAAGGTCTTTGCACGAACTTCTTCGAGTCCAAAACATTTAAGATTGGGGGTGCACCTGGAATTTGGTCGAACCTCGTGTAGTAGGTCTCCACCTTTTGGTCGTTTGCTTCAATCCTTTTCTCTCCCGATTCAATTATCTTAGTGATGTCCTCAAGCATTTTCATGATGGCCGGGTCGGTTGCCGATCCTTCGTTGCTCAATCTCTCCGGAACCTGCTTGACTCGACGAGCCGCCTGTGGCACTAATGTTCTTGGAGTCTTTTGGTTGCTCTGTAGCTGAGTGATCGCCAATTGCTGTGCCTACAAAATTTCAAAAATATCTTGGAGGATAACCTGACTTTCCTCCTGGACTAGAATGTTCTTGTAAAGACCCGTTAAAATTTCTTAACTAAAAATCATGCCCAAATAGATCCCCATGTTGATATAACTGTAGAAATTCTTAAATCAAACCATTTTGGAGTGAAAAGTACCCCAGGACTTAGGGGATTTAATTTTTCAGATTTGAGCGAATCTTCGGTCCACCATACTATCGCAAATCAAGTATGCGAAATGCATCGTGGTTGCATAGTTGGACAGTTTGCTTCCCATTTTGAGGACACCTATGCGGCCCAAAAATGCGATCTCATTTCATGTATGCGGGCCGCATAATTACACCTGAGTTTTACGGACGGAGTTATGCGGCGCACTATGCGATCGCATAACAGTTATGCGGACCACATTGTTGCCGCATACCTGGGTATTCCTTTTCTTTTTGGCCCAGTTAAAGTCCAATAATGCGGCAGGTTTGCAGACTACATAACCGGAATGCGATCGCATTTTATACCGCAAACTTGCATCGGGGCTTCTAATTTTCTAATTTTAAAACCCGACCCCCAACCTAATATAACACCCATCCCCCTCATTTTTAACAATAATCTGGTCATATAGAGAGAAGTGAGAGTGAGTTCTAGTGAGAGAAAGTCCCCATCATCACCAATTTGATTTTTCATCATCACTCAGGCCATGAATTGATCGTAGGATACTATTTTCTTCACCACAAGAGGTAAGCCTCCACCCTATTAACCTTAAATTCTCAGTTTTTGTTAAAAAGAAGCATATATAGGTTAGTTCACGAATATGGGGGTTAGGAGTCTTTCATGCATGTAATTAATCTACCATAACCTAGAGAAGGGAAGTAGGTTATAGTACTCTTTCACTAGAAAATGAGTCATTTAATCTAAAGGAACACCTAGCGTTTGATAAAATGCCCAATGAGTTCAAGACATGATCATGATTCCTAACTCTAAGTTTAATTGTGCCACATTATAAATTAGATTGGAGGTGATAGAAGGTCCGGTGAATCGTGATATAAATTAAGGAAAAATCACAATTCGAGGTATGTATGGCTAACTCTAATCTTCATAGGATAAACCCGTTTGTGTTCACTTTCCGGGTATGAACCTCTTGTTAATTTCTATGGAATTTATGTACCTTATTTGCCAAATTGAGAAATTCTTTCTTCTATGTTGTACCATGTTACTACCATACCGTTATGCTATTTGAGTGTATAAATTGTGATCATTATGTTCCTCTTTTTACTATGTGTGCGATCTTTTTATGTGATAGGTATGATAGATGTGAAAGATTGGAATGGTATGTAATATAAATCAAAGGAATGTGATGATATGAAATACGAATCAAGAAGTTGAATTGATATGAAACATGAAATAATGGATTGGATTGTTATGGAATATGAATTAAAGGATTGGGTTGACATGAAATATGAACCAAGAGATTCTAATGATATGAAAGATGAATAAAAAAATGAATGATATGTGATGTGAATCAAAAGATGAAAAATGATAAAAGTGAACTAATATATCCATGAACTGATGGGAGAATGTCCTAGGGTGAGATGGACTATCTGATCGAGCCGGGATCGTACTCCATGCCGTACACATGGAGATATGATATTGTGATATGATGATGATTATTGGCCTCACTATTTCAATTGAGATGGCCCAGCCGGTCGGGTAGTGACCGGACTCCGTGTGAACATGCCACGGTGGTGATATGAGATGTGATTATATTCGAGCCTCACCTAGGATGGCTTAGCCAGTCGGGCAGATATCGGACTCTGTGTGACAATGTCATGGTGGATCAGTAATAATAATAACAAGATGAACTAAAAAGAACATTAACATAAGATGGCAAAACGGGATAAGAGATATGGTGATTCTTGTTTGTGTTTTACCTTACTTTGGCAATTGTTGTATGATGTCTCTATTTGTATCTTGACTATTGATATTTATCCTATCCGTAGTAGGTTTGTTCATACATACTAGTACTATCCAATGGTACTAACGTCCCTTTTGACGGGGGTACTACATCTTTTATATTGATGTAGGTGGTTCTGTAGAAGGTAGCCGACCACCGATAGTGGTGCTTTCTCCTCCTTCCTTCCAACTGTTGTGGTGAGCCCCACTTCCTCTCGGGGTTGTGTGTAGTTCATGTTGACTTCTTTTGCATATGTTTTCTCTTTTGAGGTATAGCCGGAGCCTTGTTGCCAGCAAGTTTATGTACACTTCTCCATACTCTTAGAGGCTCCGTAGACACTATGTGAGTTGTAAAAATATAGTTTTGGGTAGTTGCTGTACTTACTCGTAATCGTGATCCCGTATCAGGTATATTGTACTAGCATTTATGTTTTGGGAAGATCTAATGTTGAAATGTTGAAAGAGGGAGATGGACTTTATGTTGTGAATACGCGTTTTTGATCGTCTCTTGCTATTTCATATAAAGTAGTGTATGATATAGCCTCGGGGAAACGCGTCGGGTAAGAAAGGCAATCACTATTATTTTTGGTCCCACAGTGGGTGCCAAACTATTACCTTGAAAATGGTAATTAAAATTATGTTTGATTTTATACTTTTAAAAATATGCGATTTATTTTAATGCTAGTTGTTAAGCAGTTAATGCTAAGCGTGATTGAAACAGATAGAATAAAAGTACTATGAAATCGAAAATAAGCAAACCGAAAGGCCTTAAATTGGGTGTTCGATCCTGGCTTCGGGGGTCCTCAGGATCGAGGTTCGGAGCTACTATTGGTCGACCGATGGAGCTTTAACAACCTTATGGACCTCAAATTATGCTATTTATGATCAATAATGAGCTATAAATAAAGAACAGTTAATGTAGAACGATAAATGTAAGCAAATGAGCTACCAGAGAGAAATAGAGAATGTTTGAGCAATAAAGCAGAGAATGTTCTTGTTCCTGGTATTCAATATTGTATTTTGTGTCCTTCAAAATGACAAGGGTCCTGATGCGTGGCTAGAATTCATGGTTTAACACGTTATATGCTTTACATTTTATGTGCGTTAATGATAAAAATACACTCTTTATGTGCATAATGGAGTCTATTTCATGTGTAGGTGCATTGGAGATGGAAACCGAGCTAAATGGATGCGTGAATGTCGAAAATACGCTCAAGGGTCGAAAAGGAGTGACCCAGGCTATAGACAGGCATTTTGGCCCTAAAGCCAGGCCAACCCGGGCGTTAGTGGGGCGTCTGGCCCCTAAAACCAGGCTGACCCTGGCGTTAGTGGGGTGTTTGGCCCCTAACGCCAGGTCTGCCCTGGCTTTAAGGGGGCGTTTCCGGTCAATTCCGATTTTTAAAGGTTTTAAGTGTTTCCCGATTGTAATAGAAGTCTCCTACACGACTAGGGTCTATCCCAAACATATAAATTGACCCAAAAACACAATTTGAGTAANTATGAGTAGCTAATTTTCTTAATCTAGGGTTTTGGTGGAACCCGTTGGGGGATAAACTTATTGTGATATTAATATAGTTTTGATTGGTTGATTAATCTCTATTTGTTCAACTACGTTCTTGTTGTAGTTGATTGAAGGGCCCTCAATTAGCTGTTCGTATTTATTATGTATCTACTTGAGAGAGAGTTCATAGTTAGGTAGTTGTTTGAACAACATAACTCCCGGAGTATAGACGAAAGTCATAACCAAGGGTTTAGAAGTTGGATTAGAAATAATGATACTTCGGGTGCAATCTAAAGTGAACTGTAATGCAATCTAGCTGGCATAACTTGAGAGATTCGTCTAGTAAATTATTATAATTACTTGAGAGAGATTTATGGTAGATAGAGTGTTCATGGTTGATAGAGACAACTAATCAAAGTATAAGAAGTATCTGAGAAGGAATACACTAACTGGGGAAACCATAACCTTAGACCTTTATCATAATTGTTTACAACACATTGTTTTTAATTGTTAGTTATTATTATTGTCAGTAGAATTAGTAAAACATTACCAATTTATATTCAAAAGTCTTGAGAGAATTGATTGAGTAAAATTTGTGTATTCTAAAGCCTTGATTGATACGTAAATTCCCTGTGGGATCGACTCTGGGCATAATACCTCGGATTATATTTGCAACGCCCGTTTAGTCTTTTATAAGACATAGTTGAGCGTGATCAAATTTTGGCGCCATTGCCAGGGAAATTGCGGTGTTATCAATTGAGTTAGGAGAAATACAAATTCTAAAATATAGTAAATTTTCTTTAAATTTTCGTCTTTACATTGAAGGTTTAACGTTTGCTAACATGTTGCAGGTGCATGCCTAGAAACTCATCGAGGACTGGTGAAGTAGTTGAAGCCTTATCAGACCCCGAGAAAGTTCTCAAAGCCCTAAACTGGACCAACCGGAAAAGCAAACTTCAACCACAAATTGAACAAATTGAAATAGACATGGATGATCCACACAACCGGAACAATAATGGGGATGATGTGGTAGACCCAGTCGCTCAAATAGGGGAAGAGGCTCCCTTATATGACTGGGCATAACCCAGAGTTGAGAATTTGGCCACTGCGATACTGGTCCCTCAGATACAGGCCGAGTCCTTCCAGATAACAAATAATATGCTGCACTTATTGCCGAACAAAGGGCTATTCTCAGGGTCATACATTGAAGACCCCTAGCAACATTTGAAAAACTTCCTGTCAATTTCCAAAACACAGAGGCAACCAAACATCACTCAGGAGGCAATAAAACTGTTGTTGTTTCCATTCTCAGTGACTGGCGCTGCCCAGACTTGGCTAAACTCACTCCCCATCAATTCCATTACCACATGGGAGGAGTTAGTCAAACAGTTCGTGAACAAGTTTCATCCACCCAACAAGACTGCTCAACAAATTGATGAAATCTTGAGCTTCAGACATAAACCAATTGAAACACTACAAGAGACATGGGAACGATTTAAGGGGATGCTGGTTATCTTTCCACATCATGGTATTCCATAGCAAATGTTGGGGTAGCATTTTTATATGGGTTTGGCTGATACTGTTAAAGCAAATGTTGATGCTTCGGCTGGTGGAGCATTCTTGAGCAAAACATGGAGAGAAAGTCAACTCTTACTTGATAAAATGGCACAGAATTCAAGATGGACAACAAGGAATGCACCCGTTACTCCTGTAGTTCACTCAGTGCCATTCGATCCATCTAATTCTATTGCAAAGAACGTGGACACCTTGATAACATAGATGAGTATACTTACTAAGAAGGTGGAATAATCGGGACAAAAGCAGCATGTACACATCATAGACACAACCAATGGGGGCTTATGCACATCTTGCATTAGTCAACCACTTGGTAATCACTGGAATGTAGAAGGTCATCACCCTCCTTATCCAGAAAATATGAATTATGTGTCGAATTGTGGAAGCCAAAAACAAGGGGGGCAGAACTGGGTTCAGCAAGTTCAACCATATAGGCCACCCCACCAACAAGAGAACAGTGGAAATATGGGTGTCAGGGGACAACAAGGTAATGAAGCACCTAATCAGAGGCCACAAGGTTATAACCATCAGAATCAACAACAAGCATACTACCCTCCTCAGCATCAACAGGGGGGAAAGAAAGAAGATGGGTTTTCCAGGTTAGAAGCTATGATGCAGCAGGTTATTGGGTCAAATGCCAAAATCAGTGAGAGAGTAGATGCACATGATGCAGCTATTAAAAATATTGAAGTACAGTTGGACCAGATATCTATGGCAGTGAACAATCTTCCTCTTGGAACCTTACCTGCAGATACTCAGGTAAATCCGACCGACAAGGGCCCAAGGCAGCTGATGGCAGTGACTCTCCGCAGTGGCAGAGAATTAAACTTGGAACTGGAGAGATCTTGTGAAAGCAGTCAGGCCGATACACTGTTACCCATGCCGATTGAACTTGATGATTCAACAAACTTAACCAAGGTAACAGTGCAACCTACTGAAGAAGAACCCAGTGTACCGAGTGAGACTGAAAAAGAAGTGGAGATAGCCCAAAAGCCGGTAGTTGAGGTGGTGGCTGAGAAAGAAAAGTCCCAAATCACTGGGAAAAAGAGACCGCCAGCTCTATTCCCTCAGGGGCTGGCCAAATACCAAAAGGATGAACAGTACAAAAAATTTTTGGACATGCTAAAGCAAATACAGGTAAATATCCCATTGATTGATGCGTTGAAGGAAATGCCTGGTTACGCTAAAATGATGAAGGACTTGATGTCCAGAAAAGTTGACTTCCAAGATCTAGCTACTGTCACCCTTACTCAGACTTGTAATGCGGTGGTGACGCGCCCTATTGCTGAAAATTTGTCTGACCCAGGGAGTTTTACAATTCCTTGTACCATTGGAAAATTAGCTTTCACCAAAGCTCTATGTGCCTTGGGGTCCAGCATTAATCTGATGCCGCTGGCCATATATAAAAGACTGGGGATTCGTAGAGCCAGGCCCACCTCCATGCTGCTACAACTTGCTGATAGGATGGTGAAGAGACCGTCGGGTATTCTGGATGATGTATTGCTGATAGGACAACAAGGAATGCACCCATTATTCCTGTAGTTCACTCAGTGCAATTTGATCCATCCAATACTATTGCAGAGAACGTGGTCACCTTGATAACAAAGATGAGCATATTACCTAAGAAGGTGGAGGAATCAGGGCAAAAGCAACATGTATACATCGTGGATACAACAATGGAGGCTTATGCACATCTTGTATTCGTCAACCATTTGGTAATTAGTGGAATGCAGAATGCGATCACCCTCATTATCCAGAAAACATAAATTATGTATCGAACTATGGAAGCCAGAGACAAGGGGGTAGAACTAGGGTCAGCAAGTTCAACTGTATAGACCACCTCAACAACAGCAAAACAGTGGAAATATGGCTGTCATGAGACCACAAGGTAATGCAACACCATATCAGAGGCCACAAGGTTACAACCATCAGAATGAACAACAAGCATACTACCCTCCTCAGCATCAACAAGAGGGAAGGCAAGAAGATGGGTTCTCCAGGTTAGAAGCTATGATGTAGCAGGTTATTGGGCAAAATGCCAAAATCAATGAGAGAATAGATGTACATGATGCAACTATTA